>WHYT01017210.1:669692-729710 GCA_009806455.1 Tetrax tetrax | reverse complement strand
CTCCTCCCTCCTTTTCCTGTTTTTCCCCTTCTTAAATACGTTATCGCAGAGGCGTTATCACAGAACATTCTGCTACCAATTGGCTTGGCCTTGGCCAGCAGCAGGTCCGCCCTAGGCCCGGCCGAGTCCACTGAACAAAGGGGAGCAACTTCTAGCAGTTTCCTACAGAAGCTACCACCTTAGGCCCCCCCTTGCTAAACAAAACCAGAACATGAAAACACAAGCATCACTGCAGCTAGTGTAATCCCATTAACCTGAGAGGTTTCTAATGCTGGAGCTCTCAGAAATACTTTTCAAGTGTGCAGAAATACTTTTCAAGTGTGTTTCAGTTTGAGAAGCAACTGAAACACATGAGAAAATGCTTCTGAACATGGAGGCACTCTCTGATTTAATATGAGGTACCACTCTGTAAGAAGACTTAATCAGAGACATCCTGAGCTTGTTGGTTTGAAAACTGCAGCACTAAAATTGGATGATCAATCCATAGCAGGGTTTAGTGAATACTGCATCCAAGACAAAATATCAGGAGATAAGTACTTATGGCAGCTCCCAAGAACATGTCAGACAGGCAGATGCTGTGTGAAAGGATGATATATTCTTTGACTTGAGCTGAGGATTGTGGTTGTTCATCAGATGAAGAAGCATGAGGAAGAAGTATAAGAAACATTATGTGATGTTACCTCTTACCTACCCTTTTTGCAAAAGCTGCAGGGAAATACTCTCGTGCACACACATATAATAATATCCAAAGCTAGGGAACTAAATATGAATGTAAAAGACTAAATATGTAGCCTAATTTTCCAAAGTTACCCATGAGCTCAGTTGGATGTCTGTATTTATTTACCCCTCAAAACCGTCTGCTTCTGGGTAATCAGCACCTCGCGGCACAGAAACGCCTAACGATATGTGTGTTCTGTAGGATTGTCTGTTGGCTAAATACTAATTCAGGAAATGCCACGATTATTTGATGTAATAATAATATGGGAAATAAGGGTGGAATGAACCTGTGATCTATCTAGTCATGAACTGGATGGTAGCCATTGGAGTTAATCACAGTGTGGGGAGAGGGGAAGGAGGAGATAATATCTGAGAATGTAAACAGTAAAGAATGAGGAAGAATGCCTTTAAGCTGTCCTGAATTAATTCGTAGAACTCACTGATGCAAAATATTATCTGTGTAGAAATTATAAGGTAATCAGTCCCAGACTCCATGGCAAAAACTGAACAGTAATGAGGTCTGCGGGGACTCTCTCGTACCTGAACCTTGTAGTTTTGCGGTTTGTGTGCATTATGGAACATTTTTTGCCTCGCTCTCCACAAACCAATGAATATCATCCGAGGACACCGGGTTACCTGACCCTCAGGATATTCTCATGCCTTTCATTCCAGATGGAAATCTTCACTCTTTGGAGTTTTCTGTTTAGTATTTTGGCTTTTTTTTTTTTTTTTCCTTCCCTCTACCTGCTTCCTAGACATAAAGCCAAATTCACTCCATTAGAGAAGAAAAAAACCTAAAGGTGTTCATTAGCTCTCTTTGCTGGCTTCTGCTAGCTTCTGTCAGGAACATGAGCAAGTGGAAATATCCTGTGCAAATTTTCTACTGATGCAGTCTTTGGGGTCTGTTCTTTCGCCACATAAAATGCAGCACTGTCTGGTGGCAGGGCCATGTCCAGCATGGGCAGTACCCAATCACACTGGCTGCTCAGATCTTCCTTTCCCTGTGCCAGCTCATGTTTGGCTTTTATGATTTCATGATAGCGGTCTTCCAGTACCTCAAGGGGGCCTACAAGAAAGATGGGGAGAGGCTGTTCAGTAGGGCCTGTTGTGATAAGACGAGGGGTAATGGTTTTAAATTAGAGGGAGGTAGATTTAGATTGATGTTAGGAAAAAAATCTTCACAATGTGAGTTGTAGAACACTGGCACAGGTTGCCCAGAGAGGTAGTGGATGCCCCATCTCTGGAAACATTCAAGGCCAGGCTGGATGAGGCTCTGAGCAATCTGATCTAGTCAGGGATGTCCCTGCTTCTTGCAGGGGGGTTGGACTAGATGACCTTTGAAGGTCCCTTCCAACTCTAACCATTCTATGATTCTATGATTGTATTACCAGCAAAAATTTCAACGGTTAGACATCTTAAACTTCACTTTTTGATGTCTGTTAAAGAAGAATCATATATACTTATTTCCCTAGTTATTAATCATGTTCTGGATGTGAAATGTTTCATGCTTAAAAATTCATGTACTGATGCTGAATGGGCTGCTGACTTTTCATATGCTGCCTGTGAAAGTTGCTCTAGTTAAAAATGTTCTTTCTATCCTTAAATTTATTTTGAAGAATAGCTTGAGGCTTTCAAATGTAAATACTTCTGAACTAAAATGTATGCTAGTTCACAGATATTCAGGAAGATTTAAAGCAATTGCAGGCACAGCATGAGATGAAAGTTTTACAGTTCATCAGGTGGAAAGCAGTGATGTCTCAGCTAATAAACCTGTTTCTGTTCTTCACATAATTAAAATGAACAGGAGCTGCACAGACTACTGACTCCACTAACATGTTCCCCCTATCATGGAGCAGTTTTCACCTCATGTGAGTGAGGTTTGGGAAAAGTTAAGAATCTCTGCATGCTCCCAGGATCCATTTGCACTTGTGCACTTTTATCCTAATAAAAGCAATGGCATGAGCTACTAGCAGACAGTTGCCAGTATTGAATCATCATTGCAAAATGAAGCAACATGTTATCTGACAAAATTACTATCTCCACAAAATAACTGCATGTGGCCAAAATATCTTTTGGTAAATCACACTTTTTTTAATAAAGAGAGCTTTGAAAGATACTTCAGCTGTGTGATGGTGCATCCTTTTTAAACATGCCTGTGATTAAGATCATTGCATTACAGAAAAAAACATGCCCTGTGTGTGATTTATTCTGGGATGGTGTGTCCAACGACATTTCAGTACATCTTCCTTTTCTCCTAATCTCTGAGAAGTGACACGAACTTGGAGTACATGGATAAATACCAAGAACTTATAAGTGCTTTTGTCTGTGCACACTTAGACAGATATTGTCTTCCCATAGCTTTTTTTTGAAGGCATTCTGTACCTGAAGAAGGTTTTGGCTGAAAAAAGTGATAGGCCCTGATGTACTTAAAATCTAGGTTGAATTAACAATCCTTAGGTTCTGTGTCACAAGTACATCAGACATTGCAGGCTGAGCTAGGATCACACAGTAAATTTTTACCTTCTGTGAAAAAAAGAGAGGTGACAAGTGCAATAGATTAGAGAAAAAAGCATACTGCACTGGTGTGTTAGGAACCACACTTGCTAATTATTGATAGATCTGTCATTACAGTTGTGTTATGACCTGTCTTTAACAGAACTAATGCTCAAAGAGATGTGCTTATATTTTAAAGACTACAGATAGTTTTACACTTCCTGATGATCTAATACTGAAAGACAGATCTTTTAACCAATGAAATATAGCTTACTATATACTTGTGACACCACTGATGAATGACACTGCACAGGTGTAACATGACAGGTCAAGATGAAAGCAATCGTGTTTCTTCTTTCCTTTGTTTAATTGTATTTTTTTTTCCAATTATGATTATTCCAAAGCCAGGATTTCTTCGGCTTTGGCCATGGCACTCTTCAGATAACTATGAATGTGGATCATATTGTGCTTGATCATGTCTAGAAAAGTAGTATGTATTTAGGACTTCATTCTTGAATTTGATACATGAAGATCATGATGCCCTTCCTGTGCAGAAACCAACAGGATTGCTGTGACACAAAGCCAGCGTCATGGAATAAATATAAGGTCTTTGATTTTTATCCTATCTTCTTAGGGAAAAATCTTCAAAAAGGTTAAGGATGGCTCTGTCTGGATAAGGAATTCTTAAAAGATAAATCAGTGGTTGAAACCCACAAAGAAGGTTTACCTAAAACCACAAAGAACATTCAGATTTCAGGGAATGAACAAATGCTTGTTCCAAAGTTTATTTCAGTACAAGAGAGGCATATTTAGTTGAGCATGATGGTGAACACCAAAAGCAAAGTAATCTTTAAAAGTGCTTATTGTTGCCTATCAAACCCTCTGATCCCTTTTATCCAAATTATTCAAGTTCCAGTTTTAGATATTTCAAGCCAGACTCTGATCTCAGTCACATTGCTGTAAATAGGATGCAACTAGACTGTCCTTCCCCTGTAACATCTGCGTTATTGAAATCTGACTTCTTCACAAAGATTGTATTCAGAAAAGTGCCAAAGACAAATGTGATTTCATCAACCAGGAATTTCTCTTTGCTGACAGCTTTGGCCCTCACACAGCTAAGCAGAGTTGGGCATTGTGTAAACAGGGATGTTCTTCAGTAATAGGCACGACTTCTTTTTGGGACACCTCCCCAAGCAGCCTGTGACGTATTCCCTCAGTAAACTGTGGCAGCAAACAGGAACCTCCTTCAGATATCATCTGTGATGTGATTAAGTGTCTGATGTTTCTTTTGATCTTAGCACTCGCGGACTTAATCCCAGATATGCTACCTTGTGTGGCCAAAGAATTACCACCGATGGCTCTCTAATAGAGCAGTTTAGGTTTCTGGATCAAATTTATTGGCTTGTAATGAATGGATTTGCTTTAGTTCTTGAGGATTTAGAGGATTTTCCTTTAGCTTTATTCCCTGCTATTACATTTCTCTTAGCCAGGGTGATATTTTTATGCTATTTAAATGACACACTTTGATTTAGCAGCCTAAGTACCATTATTATGTCTTTGCATGCCAACAACTGATATAAAGTGCTTCTTAGACTATTTCTCCTTTCTTATATTAGCCGTGTTTCTTAGCATGACCTTGATAGAAAGAAGCCTACTCCCTGCCAAGAGCAGAAAACAGGTTATAGCAATTGCCACGAAATACTATGGTAGTGCAGGAAGATTAGCCAAGCTTTATTCTTTAAAAAGATGCAGGTGGTTTGTTGGTTTTGTTTTGTTTTGTTTTGTTTTCGGTTTGTTTGTTTTTGGTTTGGTTTGGTTTGTTGTTTTTTTTTTTTTTGTGGGGAAGTAATACAATGAGCTTTGTGCTGTTATTTCTCATGTGGTCTAAATTTTTATCCATCTAATCAACATTGTTCGTCTTAAATTTTAAGTGTAAACAAATAAGACCACTATCTTAGCTGTCACCAGGAATTACAGGATGACTTGCAGTACTGTACTCCAGGACTGCCTACACAAAAAGGATTTAAGTGTTAGGGCTGCTGCCAGTGATACCTAAATTAGATACTGCTGTCTATGCTGCACGGAGAGGACTACACTGCACTCATTGCCAGCATGATCTCTGGCAGCATTTCATGGAAACCCAGCCAGGCAGGCCTCCTTTGATAGCAATCATCACCTGGGGGCTTTAAATGAGAGGAGCTGACATGAGCTGGCTTGTGGGTCAGACTGGGAGTTGGAGGTGAGCTGAGCTACAGCTGCTTGGTGGTGTCAAGACTTCTGGGCTGTTGTGAAAGGGAAGTGTTTGGTGTCCAGGGAAAGTTCATATTAAAGCCACATATCAAAGGTCTACATGTGGAATTTAGGCACCTAAATAGAGCACAAGTCCTTTTATTAACATAACCATGAACTTCCACAGTCTCAGTTGTGTAATCAAAAGCTGTCAAGACAAAAATGACAGAGTCATAACCTCTCCCATGCTGATCCAGGACATAACATTCTATCTATGCCCCAAAACTACTCCTGTTGGTACCCAACATTACTCTCCACTATTCAGTTGATCCCTTTAAAATTAACTGGCAAAATCCCTGGTATAGCACAGAGCAGGACACAGACCTTTGTTGCCGGAAAAATAAAAAAAAGTGTTTCTCTTAGCAAAAAGATAATGAGATGATATTGCTGTGCTGGTTTTCATTGGCTCAGGATAGTTCTCCATCACCTAATTGAATGTTTGGGAAAAAAGTAGTATGACTTGGGAGAAGCAGAATGTGAGTGATGTGCCAGAGCTGCAGAGCCAGGTTTAGAGGTGTAAAAGCAGGCTCCCAGGTGTTATGAATGTTAACATCTCTTAAATAGGGGAATATATTTAGATTGTTTGTGCTAGTAGGTATTTTTTTTAGTAGGAGTTTATGTTATTGTCTCTCCATATTTTAGTAATGACTGTCACAGTCTCAGCAAATTCTTAGTCAGAAAATTTCTTTTCGTAGTGTCACTTCAGGCTAAAACAAAATCCTTTTCCCAAACAGAGCTTTTTTACAGTAGAATAGGTACAATGGGCTATTTAACTAAATTCTATTGACTCTGTAAATTCAAGTCTTAATGTTCCTTTTTTTTTCATGATCTCTTCCTTTTCATTTTAATATTGTTCTGCTTTTCCTTTTTTTAGTACTATGCATATCCTATTTTGTTCCACTGAAATAATTTTGTAAGAAATCCTTCATCAGGATAATGCTGTCCATTCAGTTGTCACAGGCACAGTTTTGTTCTTTGAGCTTTGGCTAGCTTATATACACACTCCTACACTTCCAGTGATTACTTCCAGTGCCAGCTGGGGTACCTAGTGGTGAATTCAGAACTGATTAACTGAACAAGACAGTTGTTGCTCCAATTAACCTACTCCATGTTTCAAGAGATTTCATTTTTTTTTCATTAAGGAAACAAGAAATGGAGGGGTAGACTTTCTTTAGCCAAATTGCTCCATCCTTCTCCCCACAGGGAAAAAAAAAAAAAAAGTCAATTTAGTGAACAAAAAGTGATCATTACTGGACATCTGCAGCTAATAAATGAGACACAACAGAAATTTGAGGGCTGGATGCTTGATAGTTCATTGTAGCTTTTATTTGCATATACAAAGCTCCTTCCTAGTAGACTGTGAAGAAAACATTTCCTTTAGCTGGTTGTGGTGGAAATTGCAAGTTTTCTACATGGTGAACCAATGTGTTAAATAGTGCAACCATGAAGGTGCTCTGTTTACATGTCAGCTTTCAAAATCAATGCAGTTTTGCTTTACAGAAGGGTTTAAAACACGTAATTCACAAGGTAGGACTGTGACTGACCTCTGTGGGAATGCACAGAAAGAAATGTTTCAAAGAGCTTTCCCCCTTGCACTCTCTATAGGAAGCAGCTCGTGTCCCCTAACACAATGCTGACAGACAAGCTCTGGAAACACTTGGGCAGCAGCACAAGAGGTTAACACACCCAGAGGTTCACTCCATCCCTTTGCTGAGTGTTTCTACTCTCAGAGCTCGGTCAGCAGAATGTATCTCCACACCAAAACTGTCGTGGGAAGGAGAACCCAAGCACGCTCAGCACCTTGTTGTAGATCCAGGGTCCACTGGCCTGGACAGAACAAACATAAGCAACACCAGCTGCACAAAGCTCAGTTCAGCCTCACAAGCTCTTCCTGAGCTCTTGTTATGAATGTTTGTGTCTGAAGCTGCAGAGTGGCAATGAGCTCCATGGCTGGAAGAAAATTAAAACACAAGCCTCTATATTTTATGGCGGTGGAACACATTGAGTCTCTTCTTTACCTTAAGATTTTGTAGTTAGTAGTAGTAATCAAGCTACTACAAGTTTTCATGATGATGGTAGTGATAAAAATAGCTACTGATGTCATAGGAAGATCTCTGTCCTTGTTGGATTTGTATCACTTTCCTTTTAGTGGAAAAGACATTGATTAGAAGCAATATGAAATAAAAGCTTTGTTTGCTAAAGAAGTATGTTGGTGTCCAGTGTTAATTCATACACCTGCCCTGAAACAGAAGATTACTGATGCCAGGCAAATACTGAGGTTAAAAAGTCAGTTTTAGTTCTAATTGCAAATAAAATCTAGGAAAAAAAACTTATGAGTTACATAGCCTCTTTTGATGTCAACTCATGGCTGTTCTGGAACATTTTTGCACCTTGAGACAGGAACCAGTAAGCCTCAAGTCTCCAGCTCCAAAAAAAGCTTCCTCTGAGGGCTTGTGGCAGGGACAAAGACCCTGCGCCTCCCAGGTTCCCCTTCAGCTTGCTCCCAGCACAACTCACTTGCCTGTGGTTTCCTGGAGTTTTACCAAAACTGAGATGCTTCCATATAACATTTCAGTCTTGTAGCTGAAATTGTTCCACTGGAAAATTTCCTAACACCTCTGTTCATTGATGAAAGCACTCTGCTTATTTATTTAGACACTGCTGTTTCATCTCTGTCTACAATGAAGAATTTAAGCCAGGTGATCTGAAAGTACCTGTATTTGTATGTTAGAAACATCCAACTCCACCAAAATCCCTCCACCTAATACTTAAAGGAAAATAGTCAGAGTTTTGTACTCCATAGCTGACCCTCCACAAGACTTCTCATTTAAACATCGTTCATGTACGAGGTCAATATTCTGAGCCCTCTATTTTTGGTGGCATTTGTTTAGATACAGGACCTAGACTGGTAGATTGGACCAAACCAGCAACAACAACAACAACAACAACAACAACAAAGCTGCACTATATTATTAATTTTGTCAATTTTAGTAATTTTTAAATTGGAGCATTGTGATTGTCAAGCAGGTAGCAAAAGCCAATTTCTGTTTTATTTTCTGCAGAGAAGGTAGGGAGTTCCAATGTATCTTCCAGAAGCTGGGATTCCTCAAATTCAAGTAATCTATCCATATGATTCAAAGCAGTGAAGTTATATTGGTTTTTTTATATCCTAGCTGATAGCCTCAGCTGTTCCTGAACAGCTTTGGGAAAAGTAGAAGACACTGGCTCAGTACTTTTCTGAAAGCAAGTCTCCCTGTAAGGCTATTCAGTGTTAGGAAGAGAAAAGGAGGGAAAATGACTTCACAGACAGATGGTTAAGGTAAATGTGGCCTTCTGGCTCAGCTCCTGTTAATTAATGGATTTGGGCCTTTGGGCTGGTGTAACAACTCTTTTATTTTTTTATTTATTTTTTTTTTTTCCCCAGATATATGTATCCATGTCCTCCATAACACCTGCAACAAATACATTGCTTGTTTTACTACATTAATAAGATTGTCTCCAACACTCTATTCAGTAACCTGCAAGGGTAGAAGTGCACGTAGGGGATATTTTCTCTCTCTTTCATCCGCTGTGTTGGCCTGTAATCTCCCACTTCAGGCACATCCTCATTTCAAGATGCCTTCTCTGTCATGATCATAAAAATTCTTCACACCAGAAGTGAAGTCTTCTATGATTGAGCATGATGCCTCTGACATATCTGGGCACTGCAATACAATAAATGAGCTTAAGGTCTGTGTGCCTTACATATGGGGGGAAAGGCCATTTATGCCATATTTTGAGACAAAACATGCTTACTACAAAAATGGAGAAAACATGCCGTGAGACAGAGTACTGCAAAATGCATTGTGGTAACAGAGGATTTCAATGCAGTCAGGTCTTACAGCTTTTCGAAGGATTTATTTAACTTTAGTTTCAGTGCAGTGGCCTGTGGAGATAGCATCAGACAATGCATGATGTTTCTCCTTTTCCTCTGCATCTTTCTTCCCCTTGCACCACCTCCCCGGTCCAAACACTTCAGAGAAACAGCATTAATGAATGTGGTCAACTAAAGTTGAGTACTAAAGAGTACTAAAAGGCACTTTTCTTGCACCGTAATAGTAAAACCCTACGGATAGGAGGAAACGAAATGCGGCTGCTGTTGTCGGTGACACAGACCAGGGATCCCGGCTGGCCAGCTGGTTTAAAGTGTGGCCTGTGCTCTGCTGCAAGCCCATCACCGCCACGTCCCCAGGAGACAGCGCTGAGCTGAACCAGTGGGATCATCCATCCTTAACAAGCAGGGTATAACGCCTCGCCGTGCCTCTCACCATGGCAGAGAAAGAGGGAAGAGGTAGTTCAAATTTCATGAAAGCTGGGACGGTGTCAGGAGAGGTTTAATCAGACGGCAGGCTCTCCTGATCGTATATTCCAGTGTCAGCGCCCAGGCGCAGACAAGTTGATACTCTGGGCTATCCCTGGGGTTAGTCTGGAGTCACTCAAAACAAGAAATATGAATATGGAAAGCACTAATCTTTTCCTTGCTGGATCAGAAACATTTAAATTCATATACCCTGCTTGACTGTGCTTTGAACATAGTTCTGGGTTCTGTGAAGTTGTTTATTTCTATATTTTGCCCTTGTAAATATGTAATTAATTCTGCTGCTGTGTTTAGGATTCAGCAGGGTGTGTGAATCTCTGTGGTAGGAAGCTAACAAAAACACAAAGGCTAAATCCTAATTTGAAATAGGTGGTAACACAGTGATCCACAAAAGCACAGCCTCTTTGGAAATCACAGGAGACTTCATCTTAAATAAAATGTTAGGGTGTGCGTGAAGCAGACTGGATCCACTGATGCATGAAACAGCTCCCTCATGGAAAATCATTCACCAACATCTTTAAGGGACTGGGCCTTATATTTTCTGTCACTATAAACCTCTGGAACCAAAGGTGCCATTCTGCAGAACATTCACAAAGAGCTGGTAAGAAATTAAGCTACAACTGTATTTACACCTATTTTATAATTAAAATAAAATTGAAATAATGTTCTGCCTCCTCACTGTCCCTTATCTCCACTCAGTCTCACTATATATCACTTGCTGCAGGAGTCCCATTGCAATGAAAGGAGAGTCATATCGAGATTAGCCTTAATATGTACAACAGGGTTATTGAGATAGATAGGTCCAGAGATAACTTTTCCCACAGTTGTACTACTTCCTGAGATCTGCTGTGTTCCAAAGTGATGTCAGAAAGAAATGTGACATTTTTTCCCGGCTGTGTGACAGTCTGAGATAATTTTATTTTCTTCTGCAAGAGTCCATGTGTAACACTTCACTGCGTAAACAGAGTGCTGACACTGGGACAGCCACATGGTATTTTCAAACTTTATGGACTTGAAAACAACTCAGTGCACAGAAACACATTTATAGAGATAATATGTTGTCCAGTTGGAGGTACTCAAATGCAGACACAGTGAACATCTGCAAAATGTAGTCATAATACTGCAATACCTTCCTGAACAGCTGCGGCAGAATAAAACTGGAGGATTTATAGGCTTTATTTTTGGACTGAAATGCACTTTTTCTTGAGTCTTGGGGGTACTCAACACAGAATGCTCCCCTGAATGGAATTTACATACAAACATCTAGAAATGAAATAAGTGTACTAAAATGCCATTATCTTGAGCAAGTAGGGGTGGATACAGCCACCACAATTAGAGGCTGCAGGGCTCTGAAGAAATGCAGCTGTAGCCTTCTTTTTATTTTGCCTGGTGCCATGGAGGCTGCACCCTCTGCACTGAGGGACAGGTGCAGTAAAAATATACATTCAGAATATCTTATCTGTGTAGTATTTCAGAAAATTCCCTGCGAAATGGGCATGGTGTAGTAAATCTAATTTAATCGAAATACTGTGGAGGATGATTGATGTATGAGACTTCAGAAGAAATATTGTTCAGTGAGAGTTCTTGCAGTTGAATATTGCATATAAGAATTGGTTAGAAACTTCCAGGTGAAAAGCTTTCTTTGTTGGGAAAGAGTGTTCTGTGGAACCTGCTTGCACTCCTCCTCAGAAAGGACTGCCTTAATTAGCCTTGGGATGTAGTGTTGTGATCTGAAATATTTTAAAATCAGAAATTGCTGCTCTTATCTTCGCAGTTTGTATTCTGGAACATCAGAAATGTTCCATGTTTGCTCTTCTTCTTCTAGATCCAGGTCATTGACTGCCAAGTTCTTCCCTCCCAAACTGTTAGTAATCTTTTTTTTTTTGAGATTTCTGTAAAGGCTTTCCTCAAAGTGAGACTTAGGATGAACTAAACTAAAGCTGATAAAAAAATTAAAGGATAATTTAATTACCAGATGCCTGAGAAATAAAACAGGAGATGAAAATCAGTATCGATACAGTCAGAGTTGGGAGTGGGAAGAAAACACCAGAATTTTGCAAACTTCATGATTGCCTTTTTCCAGTGGGAGTAACGAGTTAGGTGTCACTGTGGACAACTCTGTGCCAATGCCAGCTGCATGCTCAGCACCAGCCAGAAAGGTTGTGGTGGTTTAGCAGAAGGTGGGAAACACTAGGGAAGGAAAAAGAAACAAGCCAAACCAGAAAATGTTGTTGTATCCACAGAAAAATTTGATACATTCTCTGTGCTACAAAATGTTGACTCTGAAAATATCCTCTCACAGAGAATCAGCAGTGAAACAGGGAGAGGTACAGGGAAGGGTGGCAGAGACCAATGGCTTTCATAAGAGGAGAGACAAATACGTTAATATTTTTCAGTATGGAAAAAAAAAGTTATTGAAAGGGTAGATGACAATAAAAAACAACATTGTAAACTGGAAGTGATATTTACTGCTTCTTATAACAGAGCAACTAAGGGAACCAAATTGAATTACAAGACAGAAGACCTGAGACAGACAAACATACTTTTGTCTGTCAAATTTTCAAGACTGCATAAATGTACTGTTAAACTTATTGCAACAAAATGCTGTGAAGGTAAAAAGTATAAAAATAAGTTTAAAGAAGGCTGGATAGAGTCACAGGAGCCAATCGTGGCTGTTGAGCATGATGGTTCTGATGCAAACTCTCCCTTAAGTTATGGCAAGATGAGACTCCCTAAATGGCTACCATAAGAGAGAGTATATAAACATCAGTCTGGCTTTATCTATTATTCCTTTCTTACCTTATGGAAAACAGATTATAAGACTCTTTCTATGGAATCCAGGTGTCTCCGTTTTCACCTGTTGCACAAAGTAGTAATGCCTATGTAAAAAATACCTTAAGCCATGACGGGTAGCTGTGAAAACAGGCTTCCAGGTGATCTGCTGCTTGATAAAGTGCCTTTGTCTCCATGGCTGCCAGTAAGACACTTTCAGCAACGTCATAGCTAAACATTTTTAACCTCCGATTGTATGTACAAATAACTGTGATTGGCTGTGGGACCAGTGATGGCGGTCTGTGCAGCTCTGCGCTCACAAAATCTCCATGTTCAGTGGGGATTCAGCCGCAAGTGTGGCTGCTGCCTCCTGTTCCCTGCCAGGAGTGAAGCGCTGTATGGACAAGTGGGCAAGAAGCCTTTTTTTTTCTGGAGTGCTGATGAGTATCTTCCATGGAAAACAGTGAGAGCTGTTATTCTCAAAAGGACTGATTGTAGGAACCAGTCTTAGAAACTCATGTTAAGGAATAAGAAAAATTCTTTCCACTTTTCTCCTCCTAACATCCTAGCAAATCTAAATGTTACTTCCCTGTAAATCGGTTATAATAATGCGTTATTACATCATGATAATTTTACAGAAAAAAAAAGCAGATCAAGAGCTCTTCTTGGCCAATTTAGTAGGACTATGTTCATCCAGAAAAAACAATCAATCAAACAAACAAACAAACAAAAACAAAACAAAGGGAAAAAACCACTATGCATTGTCACTGAAAAAACAAAATCTGAAGGAAAAAAAATCAAAGGAAATCAGTTCAAGAGTTGAAGTTTCTGAAGGTACTATTCTTTTTGTAGCTTTTTTTAGTTACTGTTTTATTTTTTTTTAGGAGCTTTGGAATTACAATAAAGTTACAGTAAGATACAATAAGACATTTAATCAATTCAGCAGTTCAACTTGAAATGAAATTTATTGCATAAAAACATGCTTTCCAAAATGTAGCTGAAGATAATGAAGTAGCCTTTAACCAATTTCAAAGAAATTCGGTATGAATGTGCTGCTGTAGTGCTCCCTTGGAGTCTTAAACTGTGTTTACAATGAATGGCTTTGAAATTACAAAAATTGATTCTGTTCAATTCGCATGCTCAGAAAATTCATTCAGTCAAAACACTTCTCCCTGTTATTTCCTATAATGAAAGCTTTGGGTCTTGAATATAGTTGTTAAAGGATAAAATAAGTTTGCATTGACTTTTTGAACATGAAGAAGTAAATTACTTATTTTGCTGTAAACACTTCATAGAATAGAATAATAGAATAGTTACAGTTGGAAGGGACCTTCAAAGGTCATCTAGTCCAACCCCCCTGCAAGAAGCAGGGACATCCCTGACTAGATCAGGTTGCTCAGAGCCTCATCCAGCCTGGCCTTGAACATTTCCAGGGATGGGGCATCCACCACCTCTCTGAGCAACCTGTGCCAGTGTTCTACAACTCGCATTGTAAAAAATTTTTTTCTAATATCCAATCTAAATCTACCTCCCTCTATTTTAAAACCATTACCGCTCGTCCTATCACAACAGGCCCTACTGAACAGTCTCTCCCCGTCTTTCTTGTAGGCCCCCTTGAGGTACTGGAAGACCGCTATCAGGTCTCCCCAGAGCCTCCTCTTCTCCAGGCTGAACAGCCCCAACTCTCTCAGCCTGTCCTCACAGGAGAGGTGCTCCAGCCCTCTGATCGTCTTCGTGGCCCTCCTCTGGACTCGCTCCAACTGGTCCATGTCCTTATGTTGGGGGCTCCAGAACTGGACACAGCAGTCCAGGTAGGGTCTCACCAGGGCAGAGTAGAGAGGGAGAATCACCTCCCTCGACCTGCTGGCCACGCTCCTCTTGATGCAGCCCAGAATGCGGTTGGCCTTCTGGGTCACAAGAGCACATTGCTGGCTCATGTTGAGCTTCTCATCCACCAGCACTCCCAAGTCTTTCTCCTCAGGGCTGCTCTCCATCCATTCTCCGCCCAGCCTGTATTTGTGCCTGGGATTGCCACAACCCAGGTGCAGGACCTTACACTTGGCCTGGTTGAACTTCATGAGGCTGGCACGGGCTCAACTTTCCAGGCTGTCCAGGTCCCTCTGGATGGCATTCCTCCCTTCCAGTGTGTCGACGGCACCACACAGCTTGCTGTCATCGGCGAACTTGCTGAGGGCGCACTGTATCACACTGTCCATGTCGCCGACAAAGATGTTGAACAGGGCCGGGCCCAACACAGACCCCTGAGGGACGCCACTGGTGACCGGTCTCCACTTGGACATTGAGCCATTGACCACCACTCTCTGAGTGTGGTCATCCAGCCAACTCCTTATCCACGGAGTGGTCTGTCCATCAAACCCATGCTGCTCTAGTTTAGAGAGAAGGATGTCGTGCGGGACAGTGTAAAAAGCTTTGCACAAGTCCAGGTAGATGATATCCGTTGCTCGTCCCTTGTCCACCGATGCTGTCACACAGTCATAGAAGGCCACCAAATTGATCAGGAACGATCTGCCCTTGGTGAAGCCATGTTGGCTGTCACCAACCACCTCCTTGCTCTCCATGTGCCTTAGCATGGTTTCCAGGAGAATCTGCTCCATGACCTTGCCAGGCACAGAGGTGAGGCTGACCGGCCTGTAGTTGCCTGGGTCCTCCTTGTTCCCCTTTTTAAAAATGGGGGGACTCTCTTCCAGTCATCGGGGACTTCACCAGACTGCCACGACTTCTCTAATACAACGGCCAGTGGCTTGGCAACTTCATCCGCCAGTTCCCTGAGGACCAGCGGATGGATCTCATCAGGTCCCATGGACTTGTGCACCTTCAGGTTCCTCAGATGTTCCCGAACCTGCTCTTTGAGTACAGTGGGCGGTTCTTCATCCTTGCAGTCCCTGCTTGTGCCTTCTACAGCTTGGGTGGTGAGACAAGAGCCCTTATCGGTGAAGACTGAGGCAAAAAAGTCATTCAGTACCTCAGCCTTCTCTATGTCCCGGGTAAGCAGGACACCGTTTTCCTTCCGGAGGGGGCCTACATTCTCCTTGGACTTTCTTTTGTCTGCTACATACCTATAGAAGCTTTTCTTGTTGCTTTTTATATCCCTGGCCAGATTCAACTCCATCAGGGCTTTAGCCTTCCTCACCCGATCCCTGGCTGAACACATGACTGTATATTGCCTAGTTAATATGTTGGATACACTTGCCCTACAGAAAATGCACAAAAATTCACCTCTGTGCCTTGTCCTTAAACTTTGCATAAGGTTATATCACCATAGGAAGGTTAATGTGCAGTAAGATTGGGGCTCCTTTATGATTGTTGTATGACTTCACCTCCTTACATGGCTATTTGTACCAGATCTGAGGTATGTGCTATCTCATTGCAAAGTGGAGTTGAACTGCTGAGCACTTAGCAGACAGTACTACGTGCTCATATATCAGCCTGTTACAGAGTTTTGTGTAGACTCCTGGTACAGATTTTCTTCCCTGAACACTAATTTCGATATATATGCAAACCTTAAAGCATGGAAAAGAGGCACAAGAGGACAGTATATTTAACAAAAATAATGAATGGAAAATACTGATTAGGGAATGGATGAACTCCTGCCCTCAAATCAGAGATAACTCTGTTTATAAGCCCTGACACTTCCAGTCTACATTATGAAGTGAAAAGGAACTTAAGAAAGTACCATGCAGTTCACAGCTTTTGACCACCATGTTTTTTTAACCATAAGGTATTATTTTTTTTTCAAGCTCTGCTATTGCCCTGACAAAGGCGATTGTAAGAGAAAGACTCTCAAATGCCAATATAACCCTGAGTTACTCTGAAAAAAAAAAAATCTTCCCATAAGAGAAGTGTATTCTTCATTCCTCTATTCTGCATCCCAGCCTGTGCTGAAATGAGGATTGGGTAGAGTACTGAAATAGTCCAAGGAGCAGAAACCAAAAACCTGGACTCTCTCCTCTGCCAAACACTGTAGATCTTATTCCTAATGGAAGGAATGCAGATTTACACCTAGACCTGGTGTCTGTTACACACTAGAGGGGAAATATTATGTTTCAGTAGTACTTTGGAGACCAATTAAGCGTTTTGTGTGAAAAAGACGCTGAAAGAAATCCTGACTCCGAAATCAGAACCCAGGGCCCCTCTTCTGCTCTGTTCTAGGTATTAATTTACCACTAGGTTATGGATCTTACTCTCTCTCTAGGTTCCTAAGCCTTGTATTCGTTTTTGCACAGTTACCCAGCTTTCACCCAAGTGGCTGAGAAAATACCAAGTAATCATGTGATAGAGGTTATCTCTAGGGAGACAGAAGATGTCTATTTGAAATCCTCTAGAAAGCTGCATCTCAGGTTGCTCCCAACTTCTCAGCATGTATTCCAGCTACTGAGCCCTGTGCAAACTGTGCAAAATCTTCTTCTCATCATGTTTTTAAGTAAAATCTGTCCTAACCTAGTGAGTCTCAGCAAGTCTTCACGGAGCTTTTAAGCTTGAACTGTGGCCAAGGCCCCATGAAGAAGAAAGTAAGAACAGGTGCTTCCATTTCAGTGTCCCAAATCTGGAGAGTACCAACTAATTTTAGGTGCCTCTCAGGTCAGGCTGTGGATGAGAGAAGGGATGTGAGCCATGCTGATGTTTAGATTGCAGTTTTGCTACGACTGGCCATGCATATTGTTTAACGTTTCCAGAATTTTTATTTAAAATAAAATCCTATATGCTGAAGGAACTGAACATTTTTAATTTAGTTTTAGTTTTCAGATATAAATATGTATTTACTTGCCAAAACCAGTGAGAAATATAAATGATGTAGGAGATACGGAAGTGATAAGGAGATGTGAAATCCTTGCAATCATGCAGAAAAGCAATACTTTAATTGTCTGATATTAAATAAATAGAAAACAAGTCAAGAAATCATTCTAATGGAGAGACATACTGGAATATGAAATAATCCTGCTAAGAAACTAGTGGAAGAACCTTCCCACAGGAGTTTTAAAAGCAATCTGAAAAAATGGTGGAAATATAATGTTAGCCATTGCACTTAACGAGATGGACAGACTAGGTGACCTAATTAATCAGTAAGACATGACAGGGTGTGCATTATGGTCTCATAACGACATGCTTTGGTGCCTGCAAATGTAAGATAGAGTGCACAAGCTATTAAAAACAGAGGTGTGTCATCGCTAGACTTTACAACCCTTAGATGCCCTCAAATTACATTTCTAAAATATTCATTTCCAAAGGTAAAACATCAACTATTAGAAAGAAAAATATTCTCCTGATGAAGCAATCACTTTTTTTTTTTTAAATGCACTGTAAGGTCATATCAAGGGAAATTGTCTAGACAGGGTTTATTTTACTAATTCTTGATGACAATAATAATTAACATTGTTAAGAAAAGTGTAGTAGAATGCAAACATTTAATCTTTAAGGTTGAAATTGAAATGCATGTGGGAGGAATGGCTGCTACCCTTCCCTCTGACAGTACTACTCTCTGAAGTCAGAAAGCATTGGGGAAGTGGTACAGAGAAGATGGGGCTGTTTAGAGACTGACATCTTGCAAGCTTGACACCCAGAATTTTCTTAATAATTTTCAGGAGCAGGTTTTTTTTTCCCCCTTTTTCATATGTTCCCCCACCTGCCAACAGGGATGTCTGTTAGCCTCCTGAAACAGAAGGCAGGTGAATGTCAGAGGTGCCTGTCAAGAGCTTTGTAACATGAAAATACTTGTGCACTACTACTATTTCAAGCAAGAATAGTGATAACATTTCCTAGTGGCATCGTCACTATGCTGTACATTTCTAAGTGCTTTATCAACAATTATTTCCAAAAGTGAGCTTAGACCTTGCCCTAGGAAAAGAAAGGGAAAAGCTAATGATGACTCTTGGCAGAAGGAAAATGCTTATTATTACTACTCAGTGGCCATGGCCAACTCCTACGCAGTCATTTCAGCATTTCCAGTACTGGTGGGCCCCGAGTCTGCTTGGTTCCCTACTGGCCTTTCCTCTCCCTGAAACCAAGTGAAAATTGAAGTACCCTGCACTTACTTTAATTGCTTGGTAACTTGAAAGTCTGTGTCCCAAAGGCCAGCCTCACACAGACTCACTTGTGTGAGTAGACCTGACAAATCACCTGTGTTTTTGCGAGGTTTAGGTCTAGTTACATTTTCATTTATTATTTAAGTAGATTTAGCATCCCTGGGACACTCCATGACACCTTGTATTTTTTTTTGTGGGTGACTTTAAAAACTTTGTTATTCTTATTAGCTGGGTTGTTTTAATTCCTAACAAATCATTTGCAACTACAAGGAAATGTTTTTTTCATTTTTGAAAAATGTTACTGCACTGAAAAGGGACAGGAAGTATACTGGTATTTCTGTAGGGTTTTAAGACTCTTTGTGCTGAATGAGCAACTATTAAGGCTAATTTGGCATTTTATATGTGAAAAAGACAAACTTGGAGAGTATTTATTGTTTTTTAAAAGGAAAATTATTCAGATTCAATTTCCACCTTAATGTATCAAGGACTTCATTAAAAAAAAAAAAAAAGCATAAAACCAAACTAGTAGTTGTTCTTTTATTTTTTAATCCTGTCTGAACCCATATGCTTCTTTATTTATACAGTCGCACCTGACAGAAACAGATCCATGAAATATATAAATATATAAATAAAGCATTGAAAAGTCAATATTATTTATTCAGAGGGCTGGTCACTCATACTGCATTTGTATTTCTTCCACATACAGAGAAAGGAGGGTATAGCCACTCAATGTCCATCACATTCTGCTGATGTTAATTCTCCTGCATATTCCATTTTCAATGTCAGTATTGCCTCCACTGAGCATTTTCTTAAAGTCTGTGTTACATTTCCTCCTATAACCTCACCATACATCCGCCCAAATACCTTATCCAAAATTTAAACAAGATTATCATCTGATGACTTCATTATGAACTTAACCTTATCTTTCAACTGCTTTGTTGGATCCAGTGTTGGCTGAAGCTGCATTTTCATCATCCAGCTGTCTGGGTGGTGCAGATTTTAGCACTTCAGTTTTACTGCAAGTCTATACACATATTATACAACTATAACACTTGCCATTTTTATTCAGCAATCCATAAAGCACATATTCCCCTGACTTCATGGTTGGGTAAACAATTTCATTCTCTTGTAGATTTAAGTACCCTCTGAATGTCCCATTTAAGGTGTTTAGGGATATTGGATAGTGTAGCAAGGAAGATATTTTTAAGGAGATTTGTATAGGAATTCTCAGAGTTAGGAGACAAAGAATCACATTCCTCTCAACAAATAGTTAATTTCTGGAGAGGCTATAATCACAGATGTTACCCAAGAGAAGGACAGGAGGAAAATGCAGAGATTCCTCATTGTAACACGAAGAAAACAAATGTGTCATAGTACTCAATAACAAGATTAGGATTTAGTGATGCCCCAAAAAATTAATATTCTGAAACAATTAGTTACCATTGTATCTACTTTCAAATGAAACCAAGTAATGATTTGCTTGTGTTAATTCTTGTAATATAACTGTGTAAGATATAATTATCAAATTATACATTTATATGAAAATATAAGGTTTTGGTGTAAGGCTCCACCCTGGCATTTGAATGACAATGGAGTACTTCTCTTTACAGACCTCAGTCATTAACACATTCCTTTCAGTTTTAGGGCAAGATATGCCCTTGTCCGGGTATGCCCAAGGAATATTAGTATTTCTAAAGCAGAAGGAGGTAAGCAACAGTTTTGGGATGGAATTTTGAAACTATGTCTTATTGGAAGCTATTGATAAGAAGTCCTGGAAGAACAGAAGAAGGAGCTGGACTTGCATTTCAACTCATCCTAAAGCAAAGTTTGGGGCGTAAAAAGGAGCAGGAGTCAGCAAATCTAACCTTCTGTGAGGCAAGGTAAGGACACAGGATTTGCACAGAATGAGATTGACAAGGCCATGAAGTATCTAATCATCTTGTCAGCTGCATACTGTAGGGTAAGAGGAAACACTAGAGCTTTTCTAAGTAGTACATATATGTGTGCTTCTATTTCCACTTCCGCTCATATCTTTCTAAAGCTTCTTCAATTGTGTTACTTGTATTTGGTATATATGTTCTCTATTTTTATTTCATCTTAACCTAGCTTGCACTAAAGGTGATCTCAATATAACTGGTAAATTCAAAGGCCTTCCATTCCTTGGAGCAGAAATCCCTAAAAGTAGGCTAATGAACTGTCCCATAAACTGAACTGTATAGTTTCACGTTGTCCAGCTTTCAAGTGATATTTCATGGAATATCTAAAGTCTAACAGAACGCGCCTCTGTGTAGATCAGTTTGGGAGTTGGTAATTGAGCCGTTTGTTGAGAATAAATGTTTTTCAGGACTAGTGTTGTTTCAGAAACTTTCTTATCTTGCAGTACCACAGTGGTGAGTGTGCCTCCTTTGGCATCATAATTCCTTTGGTGTGGAACCAAAGGAAGTGTGAAGCCAAATTAATCTAGAAAATCTAATGTCAGTTATAACTTATGGGAAAAGGAACTGCACAATGGAAAAAATTATCCCAGTGGCAGAGTAGATTACATCATACACAAAGTACCTTTGTGGCTCTCAGTATCCACTTGCTATGACAAAAGGTTTTCTTCAAAATATATATAGGATGCCATGGAGACTGAGATAAACCCTTAATCCCTGCTTTGCTGGTGCTGACAGAACAGATCTCTAGACACACGGAGTATCAGATGTTTGACATGCAGTTAGCTGGGGATAGAGGAAGATGAAGGGATGAAAAGTTGCTTGTCTGTAGCAGGCCAACTTCTTCTCATAATTATATCACAGGATATTAACTTGATGAACTGGATTTAATTCAACTTCAAAAATATGTGCTTTAGGACCTGCTTATCATGAAGCACATGACTTTACGAAAAAAAAAAAACCAAAACAGTGACTAGTTTTATGCCCGGAACAGAAGAAAATTAACTCAGTAATCTGAGAAAAGATTTACAGGCTACCGATTTTCTACAGAAATATAGGGAAGATGAACCCTCTGTCTTCTATGCACTTGTCTTAAAATTCTGAGACAACTCCAAGAATCTTCTCGGACAGAGTTTCATTTTCTTTTCTTTTCTTCTACTTCTCATTCCCTATGCTTCTAATTCCTTGTGCTTCTTGTGATATTCTTATGGAATGTCAATAGTTTTTCTGTTAGAGATGTATCATCAACTTGTCCATGTCTGTTGTTGGATTATAGGTCACAGATTACTGGTCTATATCTGTACAGCAAGGGTGACTCAGATAGGTGTGTTAGCTGAAGTGCAATGTCTCATATACTGTTGTCAGTACTACTTGGTGCTGGTCTGCAGTAGTGAACTTTTGAGAGATTGCAGTGTTTCTCTGTGGTCATTGACATGTTTCAGCTGCAGGGGTTGCTAACTAGCATGTACTAAATCAAGGAAATGAAGGGAAATTTTCATTTACAAATTTTACATTACAGAGTTTCTCCTAGACTAATTCCAGACAGAGCTATTATCCTTACTCTCTTTCTCTGGGTGTCAGGAGGGTCCTGTGCTGGGGCCAGCCCTGGTAAGAAGAGGGAATGGGGTCTCTGTCGCCCCCAGTAATGGCTTCACCAAGTGTTAATGACACTACATTGCACCTAGTGAATCCAGTACGACCCAGGCTGACTTTTGATGAAGCCAAGGGTACGTCTGTGTCCTGAGTGCCTAACGGGACACTGTGGTACTGTGTCACTCAGGCTTGTTCATAATTCAGGATAACTCAGCCCCCAGAGCCAGAAGAGCCATGGAGATCTGACTGAATAAATCAAGTTCTGTTGTCTAATTCTACACCTTTGACAAGTTTTCTGAATTGCATTGTTGCATATTCCTGGCGGAGATCCAATAAAATCTGTAGAAGATGGCAACAAATATCAGCTGCAGATCATTTATATTTCAGTGTAGTGTATTTCTTTGTGACTGTGAATTAAGGATAAGACATATAAAAAAAAAAAAAAGACACTTCTCACTGACCTCAAAGAGCTGTTGACTTATCTTACTCTCCTTGTAATTAGGTACTTCAGTTTCTTTCTCAGGAGAGATAAATTGATGGTAATGCTGAAAGACAAAATAAAGTAATTATGTTTTCAACACAGATATTAACTTATAGGTGGTCTCTTAGGGCTAACACATTACTTACAATTTTACTTTACAATGACATTGTAATTGACTACTATTAATCCGCTTCATTTGTAAGGTACTAAATTTGTAAGGTACTAAATAAATGATATAAATATCTGTTCCTATTGATAAACACTCAAATACCAATAAAATTCAAGGTCAGCTTAAAACTGATGAAACTGCTTTTTAGACAGCACTCCAATTAACCCAGAAGGAGTTGAATCCCAAAGCAACCTCTGCAGTCATTAAATAGTATCTACTTACTGTGGAATTTACTGATCAGGGCAATTCATCTCTTACAAACATCTGCTTTGACTTACAGTGCACACCTCTCATGTATAAACTAGAGAAGAATTTATCTGGCTTTACTTTATTAGGCCTTGATTTAAAGTCAACAAAAAGTTACCCACTGATTTAGTAGGCTTTGGATTAGGTTCTTGGCTGCTTTGCTGAACAGCAGGGAAAACTATACCTTATCATTCCTGTGCTATGTCTGGAATATGATCATATGAACTGTACATAGTGTTCATAGTGCTTCTTACATCTTGATAGGGTCCAGGGTAAGAGAAGGCTCAGCTGTGCTCCATAATGGAAAACAGTGAATAAGACAAGTACATCAGGGTCTGTTGCATACGATACAGAAATACCACCGCAAGGATTCCTGTTTCAGTGCTGGGCCTGCAAGACTTAGGCTATTCTCCAACTCTCTTGATTGTGAACTTAAGCTCGTGCACAGATAAAACTTGGATCCAGCTGAGTCTATTACTCAAAGCTCTGTGGGAAAGTAGATGTTGTATTCCTGGTCCTGTTCCAGCCCCCGAAGCAGTACAGCTGTGTTCATGATGTGCTTCATGTATTACTAAACACCCTGCTGGACATGAGGCTTTGTATCCCTAGCATGGATGATTAACAGAGCATATCACCTGCCCACAGAGAAATGAGAGTTGCCTCTATTTGCCAAACACAAAACTGAGTTTGTAATGGACATGGCACATAAACGTGAAGTTATGTATGAGATTTTTAGACCATAAACTCCATAGGATGCTTATTGACTTCTTTATTGTTAACAGAAAACAATGCTGGTAAAAAAAAAAATAAAATTGTGGGTTCATCACTTATAGAAAAAAAAACCCGTAATATCTTGAAGTTCTTAATAGGCTTTTGCTTTGTTTTCATTGTGTATTGAAACAATTAGAATTCCAGTGTTTTACAGCATCACTTTGAATACTTCACTGCATTGCTCTAAGAAGACTTGAACCAAACCACTGGAGATTAATGGGAAAAGAAACTAAAACACAGACAAGACAGTATAACAAGCAGTAAGTAAGAATAAAAGAATATATATTTACTAGAAATACATTAATAAATAAATAGTGCTCTATTAAGACAGAAAGCTGTGGAAAAACTGAAGAAACCTGTTAAATCAAGTCAAGGTAATTCTTAAAGAAACAGAAAGGAAAAGATGAGGAGTGTTCACTGTCAATTGAAAATATTCAGGTCAGTCCATCAGTCCAAGCTATGGATCCACTTAATCTTGTTGATCTGTTGAACTGTGGGCATTTGGATGCAATGAAGATAATTTTGAGATTCTTTGTACTGATACTATGACAACAGTTTATTTTAAAATGCTGGCCACAGGAAAATAATTGTTGTCTTTAAAAGTGTCCCTTAGTCTATAATTCTACTTTGTAAAAATGTTTTTAAAACAAATTCATAAATGTCAAAGGGCCTTAGAAAGACAGGTACTTTGAGTAGAAATTTTGTGTGAGTCTCAGGAACCTTTCAGGATTCAGCTCACCTGATATTGAAAAATCAGCTGATTCAATAAGAAGAAACAATATTTGAGTACTTTCATATACTAAATTCAAGGTTGGACAGTAATTCATTCTAGGCTAATGTTAACAACAAAATTTGGCCTCTCAGTATAACTGCGGTATAGACTGGTGAAGCTCTACATTCTCCAAGTTACTAGACTTGTACAACTTTCCACTACCTGGTGCTGTGGCTCTGCTACAGGCACTTATGCACAAGAATAATTTTTTCATGTTAATATCCTCCTGAAGTCCGTAGAATAACACTTGAACAAAGAAAGGCATGTTTATGCATCTATAGCATCATGCTTAATTCCCACCACGTCTTTATTTTTGAATGTTACCAATCCAGAAGTTACTATTAAAAATTCCTGTGCATAAAAATTCCTACATTTAGGAAAGAGGGTGTCACAAACTCTTAAGTATCTCAGGGGATTACGTCCTTTCAAGGAAACAGAAAACTGTGGTGAACAGCAGCCAAGAAGTTGCCTAGTGCAAAACTGAAACCAAGATTGCTTTTCTGAGATGAGGTAAGAAAGAAAGGGCTGAGAGGGAATGTTTGCCTGATCCAAACACACTGGCAGCTATTTTGGTATTTTTATTTTGGATTGTGGATCCAAAGCATAATCCTATTTTCATTGGCAGTGAAGATCTTAACCATCAGAGATAATTCTTGGCTTGGATTATGCTACCAAAATATCAGCAGTTTGCCAATTAACTCAAGCAGCTGCATTTCCTTTAAGAGAGAATT
This sequence comes from Tetrax tetrax, assembly GCA_009806455.1. Taxonomy (NCBI): domain Eukaryota; kingdom Metazoa; phylum Chordata; class Aves; order Otidiformes; family Otididae; genus Tetrax; species Tetrax tetrax. The sequence goes on along the minus strand of WHYT01017210.1, from coordinate 704,344 downwards.
ACCTGAAGAGCGATTGACAAAACTGATCTGTTCCAAGTCAATTTCTTTTATTATTGGACCATTTAACTATTAGTTTTCTCTGTGATACTGTTTTTATTACAGTTTGTACAGTTTCCCAGAAATGTAACAAATCATGTATAACTTGTAATAAAATGGAAGCCTGCAAGCAATATTAGAAATCGTTCAGAAGACAGTGAAAAATAGAATATTTGTTTCTTTTACGTTTCTTTCACACTTTGAAAATACACAGCCAGACAATATAAATCACAGGTACTTTTCTTACCTGTTTCACTCTATCCTAGATAGGTTCAGCAAGTTTTGACACTTGGGTGAAAGGGCAAGATAAGAAGCAGCTTGTTTGGGCCAGCTTGTGCGTGTATGTATGTAAGGCAGGGTTCTTGGCAATGAGTTTCCAAAGTAAAGAGACAGAGACACGAGAGGGATGTGGTTGGGTGTAGTGGGTCATTTGCTTGGAGTCTGGTGTGAGAAATGCAAGGAAGAGCTTTCTTATTGGTGTTGAAAATCAATTCACTGACAGGATAAGGAGAGTCAGGTGGACTAATAAATGTATTATTATTATTTCTATCTTTGTTAGGGTATCATTAATATTTCCGTTTGTAAATATTTGCAAGATGTCAAAATACTCAGGTAGGCTACATAAATACCTTAACAAAGATAGAAATAACAGATCCACCATTTCTTCAGGAAAAAAAAAACCCAACACCAAACCACTAATTTTTCAATTTTTCTGTTTGATGACACGTACTTTGGCTGCTAAAGGTAGAGCCGTGGCTGTTCTTCCTTCCTGATAGAGTATTTCTTTGCTATGTCCGTATGCTCAGGATTTTATGGGTTCAACTAACTTGTTTCTCCATTACTGTATCTGGAGCCTGGTAGCTGGAGAAGAGTAAAAGAAAGAGTGGGAAGTTACTTATCTTGAGTATACTGCATATCTGAAAGTGTTTGATATTCTGGTCCACACTGATGGCATGAATAGACTTTCTATTTTATCTTTGTCAAATCATGTTTATTTGAGATATCTGCTTTAGCAAATCGGGCATTCGGGAGAACCTGGGCTTAGGTTAAATTTCTCACATTCAGAACACAGCCTGAATAATTTTCTCCCAATTTCCAGTTTGGTGTAACTTGTTATGAAGATGTCAGTAGTTCATCTTTTTATCCTTTTAAAATGGTGACACAATGAGAGACCAGAACCTGCTCTCTGCATTGATTAGTAATAGCACCTTTACAATTACCAGCCCTAGACAGCTATTTAAACGGTATGAAATCAAAAAAAAATTAAATGGCATAGTGTGAGAAATTCACCATTCTTATTGTAAAGTCTTTGTACCAGCTCTTTGCTCCTGCAGCAAAGGGATTATCCATTATCCAAACCTAAACTCCAATAAAAGCTCAAATTAACAGTAAAACACATGCAGCCTAACAAAATGAATTAAAAAAAAAAAAGAAGCCCAATTAATAGTGAAGGACTCAAACTAATTTATGTATGTTTAGCTTCAGTATCCAAATATTATCTATTCATCCAAGTTTTGCTGTGCCCTGTACTTATTGTGCATTCTGTGTAGCTGCAAAGATGAGAAGAGTGCCTGAACAGCAGGAAAGGTAAGTGCTTACCCCAGCCAGTAACCCTTACTGAGAATGATAATGCAAAAGAAAGATTGATCCTAATGGGAAACTACAGGATTTCTCAGGTGACCTTTCTTATGAGGTGAAAGAAGCAGCACCATTATTTACATAGGTGTGCTGCCAGGGGATTCCCTGAAGTAGTGAGACTGGAGAACTCCTGGCAAAGACCAGTGCTATAAGCTGCAGAACAGATCTTATCTCCCTTTGCTCCTCCTGGTTTCCACCTGGTTTTAAAGATGCTTTGATCTCCACCCCTGCTGTAACTGTAAGCAGGAGTTTATTCTTGTTCCTAACACAAAAGCAAGAAAAGAGTATTAATCATTACTCTTACAAATTTTTAATGAGATGAAACAAGTAAATGCGATTTATTCACGGGGTCTTTGCTCTCTTTGAATAAAAAAAAAAGTCAGAAGTAATGCCAATCTGAGAAAACAAACTTGTGCTTTTACCACAATTGAAAAGAAAATTCCAACTTATAATAGCAATACTGGCACTGCCCAGGCAACCTGGGCAAATGCAGAACTGTAGGAATACAGCTTTTAACTGAGCTGGAATCAGCTTGCTCATGTCTATGGCATTCAAAACTGCATGAAGTAACACTGTTGTTTTGCTTCATTCATGTACACATATCATGTAACTGAGCTGTGGTGAGGAGGAAGCAGTGCTATCTTCCTTTAGGTTATGTGATTTGTGGAGGGGAGGTGTTGTTTCTGATTATGTTGTTGTTGTTCGTGTCTGTGTAAGATGTATATTCCTCACTGATAATTAAACATGTGTTAGTAGAAATCTGCTAAAGAAGATGTATTTGTGTTATTCAAGTACAAAAAAGCTTGCAAAAACATTGTGTTCTGCAAGTTAACTGTGATTTTCAGGAAGCTTTCAAAATGTTTACACATATAAAGGGTTAGTGGGAAAATTTCCCACCATTCATTGCTGCTGTAGTGATATTGTATGAACAAAAAGGAAAATGTTTACTGATTTTGTTTTTCTTTTCCAGTCCCTGTAATCTGCAGTGAACCATGCACTGAATTCCTGCCTCTGGTGGCGTAATATTCCCTCTTCCACTATAATACGCTGTACAAAAGGCAGAGTACAAAGAAGATGATAAGAAACGTTTACTCATAATTTTACTCCATTTTTTCCCTCTTCCCATTCAGGATAGTAAAATACAGGCTACCAACTAATGTATCTTATTTCTGGGCTGATAATAAGGGATGGTAAAGAGATGGGGGGTGGAGACCTGTCCATTTAGGTAGTTTAAATTACAGCTTAATGGGCTAACTCCACACTAACCTAATTTTACATTTTATCCTCAGCTCTGTATTACTGATCCTACTCCCACATGGATTCTCTTGCCATTTAATATTCAGAAAGTGCTTCTCTGCTTTATCTTTTAGGGACTAAATAACATTCATAACCTCTGCATAAGAAGCTGACCTCCACTGGCTGCTGATTCCTACTCCCCACACAACCACCCAACACTGAGAGGCATAAAGAGCGTGAAAAGTGATACCCTAGCTCCAGCGTGGGAGTGTTTGCTGGGCTGCGTCAGAATCTGCCAGGCAGCCATGGAAATCCCCTTCTCACTGTATCTCTTAAAACTGCCAGTACTCTCACCAAAAGTACTAATGAAAAAACTCTGAAGAATATGATGTAAACCTGTCCTGGCACTGGGATATAAAACTTGACCTAAGAGATATCCTTAATAACAGATGTCTTAATCAGTGTATTTTAAACAGGAATTTTGCACCTTGGATTGTTTCTAGCCCTTCTCTCCCCCCTTCCTTACCAGTGTCTCAGCTGTGGGTATCCCTAATCCCATATCACCATTGTAATTAATCACTTTTTCAAACGAGCTGGAAAGATTTGTGTGCTTTTCTTCCATTAAAATACAAAAAAAAAAAAAAAAGAATCCAATGTAACTTCATGAAAATATGAGATGTTAGTTTACCTAGTCAATGGTTTTGAGGATGCACTCACCTTTTAGACGAGCTATCTAAAATAGGAGCTTAATCCTTTTAGATCCTTTTCCCAAAGGAGACATCAGCTTTTACAGCTGTGTGGATCAGCTTGCTATGGAAAAGGTCATTAAAGTTCCCTCATTTATATTTTCTAAGAATAAAGGTTCAGGTTCACTACAAAGTGACTCTAAAACCACCAGATTTCCTACAAATTGCCTAACAGTCTTACTGCTTCTGAATATCTCAGCTGTTGAATCTTTAAAAAATGAAATAAGATGGAACCTAATTAAACAAAAATGGAACACAAAGTTATTTTCCTTTCCTTTCTAAAAGAATGAATGGTAAATTCACATTTCTGTCCTATGCCATTATTTTTCCTCAGACTGCTCCTCTCTCTTCTGAGAACTGGTCTCATCCTCTGATTAATAATTCACTGTTAAACACACTCAGAAAATTTTGCAAGATATCAAAAAATACAGTGCATTCACATTTTTTTTTCCTTAAATACTAAATTATTTTAGTTCAAAAGGAATCTTCTTTATTCCAGTAATTTTTATTTTTATGTGCATTACCTTCCTCTAATGGCTGAGAAATTTCAATTAAAAATTTCTTTTGAAGCTAATAAAAGAGATATCATAACAGAAATAATCCATATGCTTTTATACCCATACATTGACCTGCAGTTTCCCATTAAGCTACTGGCTGGTGAGAGGTAATTTTTTCCTTGCTGGATATTGTGCCTCCCCTGAAAAGAAGGATGGGTTTGACTCAGGCAGGTCAAATTTGTTCCCGGTGTAACCTCACCGAAATCAGAGGAATTATATTAGAAGTGCAGTGTTTGCTGCACAGGTTTTATATTGGTTTGGTGTAGCCTCTTTCCTTCACTTGGGAGGATTTCCGAGATTCATTAACCTTGCAGAGCAAGTTTTATGCCAAACATTCATTTTGTCTTAGAGGTTGATTTAATTTAATGTTCTCTACAGCAAACAAAGCAATAGTTCAATTTGAACAAAACCTTAGGTCATCTCACAGCGAATCACTTAGAGGTGGTTAATAGAAAGTACTGTAAGAAAGAAAAGGAAATACAGCAAAATGAAACCACCTCTGAACATTCAAGAGAGGAACCAATTAGTAAAGCAAGTCAGCATGATAGAGATGGAAGCACCAAGAATGATTCATCCAGCTGTTGATCCACTTTTATACCATCATAGTGCAAACGCCTTGATGGAGTTGTGTTAGCATAGCTGTTGTCTCGAGCCAGCAGTTTCATCGCAATGTAATGATACACCTTAGTCCTCATGAGTCTGTCTAGCTGAAACTATTTTCTATGAATCTTGGAAGCAATATTCAAATAATGTGTTTATTTCTGTAAATTGTGCACACTTTGAATAAATTTGAGATTTTTTTGACATAAAGCCAATATAAAAAATCTTTGGTTTTCTTTTTATTTTCATATATAATCTTTAATTTAGCAATAAAGTCAGGGATAATAATTTTTTCCTAAATAATAATAAGATTTTTTTTTTAATACCAGCAAATAGCAAAATAGCTCTTTTTGTATTAAGGTGTCTTAAGCCCCATATTAGTTAGAAGTTACAAATGTATTAGTAGTGAGAATGAAAAAATACTGTCCACTTTTTTTAGGTATCTCCCCCCAAAAAAAGCTCAACAAACTCCAGAAGTTTAGAGTAAGGATTAAACTTCAAAACAATTTTAAAAGTGTACGGTGCAGAAATATGAGTTTGAATCAATCAGTTAACCACCCCCCTCAAACTCTGCCCTGAACTCAGACCATAAGTTAAGCAGCCATTTAATGATAATTCCTAATAGCTTCCATCATCTGAACTGGAGTAATCTGAATATTTTTTAAGCTCAGCTTCAATTTTAAATGAGGTTTATATGATCACATTGTGCTTATGTGCCACTACTTTTGTCTTTCCATTAACTTCTGAATCCCTTGGCCTGCTTTAAGCCAAATTAACGGAGGGCTGAGCTATACGATTTCTCACTAATTTTATGGAAACAGGAACTAACCCAGGGAAGGGAAAGCTTATAAAAGCCTCTGGAAATACTCCAGATGAAAGAAAGGCTGTAGTACTATTATTATGCACTATTAGGCACCAGAAAAGTTGCATAGGAAATGACACAAACATTTTCTGATACCTTCTGTCATGAATAGAGAGCTGGAGGTCATAGGATCCATAGCAATGCCCAAATCCACCTGAAACTACATTTTTTTTTTTACTTCTGGATCACATTTCTTGGCAGTGCTACCGTGGGGTCTACAATGCGAATTTGCTCTGTGGGAAATGCTGAGTTCAGCTTCCCAACTGTTTGAATATTTCTGTGCACTGTTACAAAGTAGGATTGTTTAGTCTTCTTTGGCTCTGGGAAGGGGAATGCCTGGGCGGGAAGCATGGAGTCCTTCCCAGGAAGGAGGGCATAGGATCTGTTCCCCCACTGCAGCGACCACCAGGCAACTTGCCCAGTGCATTTGGTCCGTTTGCAGGGGACGATGATTCCTGGCTTTTGCCTTCCAGAGGACGAAGGCTTTACCATTTCCTTGTAGGAAGCAAGGTGTCAGTGGTCTTGTTTCTGATTTCCCTGCCTAATTCCCAGTGGCCATGGTGACATTTCTCTGTCCATTTTGCTGCTGTGGTCTAAGAAGAGTTTTCTGTCTGAGCTGTCTGCTTTCCCCTTTGCCCAAGAACATCCTGCTCTATACAATAGATTTTTAAAACACTAGATAGATTAAAGCGTTGAGTTCCAGACCCGAATGTCTATCCCACTTTCAAGTGAGTCAGACCCCACTTCCTGCTTCTATAAGCCCACTATGAAATGCCAGTAGCACCACCAGGATCACAAACCTGAGCATGGAAGATGCTGGAGTCCAAATGCACAGACCTTCACATTTGGTATGAAGGCCGAGTGACAACGATTTAGTGTTTACATAGCTTTTCCTCTGCTATGTGAAACCCAGTAGCAAAAAGTAATGGCAACTCTAAACACCCCTGTAAAACACCAGCACCATTTTTGAGCTCTGCTAAATTTTCACCAAAGCTTCATTTTTGTTTCATTTAGATTTATTAAAGGACTGCAGGTTCCTTCAGTACTATCCAGCACTTCTCAGCATAGTAACAGAGTGAAGACATAGTTAACTAAATGTCAAGTAAATAAATGCTGGAATTAAACCCCAAGTATTAGTACCTATCAGAAAAAAATCCTGCTTGAGTAATCAGTAGGGGTGGGTTTTTTTGCTGACATGTGAACAGATGCAGTGTGAAAGAGTTGTTATTCTGCTTAAGATAGTTATAAAATGAAATTATCTCTTTGAAATAAGCACCCATTCACAAAGGTTATTTTATTTAAATATCAGTCAGCTACGTCAAATCTTTTGCTTGTTCATTACTTAAGAAGTAGCAAGCAAATCCCACCCTTTCAAGTCTTCCTTCAGATAATGCATGTAAATACAGCTGGGTTTATATTTCGGAGGGTTTCAGTAAGGATTTTTCAAGGTACAAATTAGTTCTCTCCTCTCAGTGATGAAGATTCAAGAGTACAGTGACTGATTAAAAAATGTACCAACTGCTCACAGCCAACACCGAGATGTTAAAATAATAAGGATTTTATTTTCCTCTTCTCTGTTTTATGGCATGATTTTACAGGGGGTTCACACAAAATGTCATAAGAAATTTTGCTCTTGGGAGAAAAGGGAACAGAAATGAAAAACATTCTTGTAATTGACTAACAGCTTTGTGTGAGCATTAATGTTTGAATGGAGGCTGAGATCTGAGCTGTTGCTGGATGTTAAATAAGAAATACATTTTTGATATGCTTTTTCTCTTAGGCGCAGTGATGGAGAGACGTAATTCAGTAAGTGTGTTCTGTTGTACCATCCGTGACCTCAATGGAGAGGGAGAAAATGGGCTTCTGCTGTCAGCTTCTTGTCCTGTTACAGATTTGAGTTTTACTCCAACATTACTTCCAGTCTAATTGCATTTGACCCGGCACTCTTGCTGTGCTAGTGTCAGTCAGCATAACTGGAGGCCTATGTAACAACTAGTATTTATAGAGCAAGTATAATTGCTTGCTAAACCCTAGAAGCATCAGCCTTATGAACTTCCTCATTTTCATTAAAACACATGTTTCTTTCCACTTGCCTATGGAGGCAATACAGACAAGATCTTTACGTTCACTAAGTAGAAGATGCCTGCATTGAGAAATGAAGCCAGGGAAGTAAAAAAGCTTGCTCTATTTATTGTAAGTTTAAATTAAGAAGAGCAACTTCTGGTCAGGTGTAAAACTAGTGCACTTATTTACTAGCAAAATACTGATATGTGCAAATTACTGATGTCCACATGTTGACATCTTAAAATCACAAAGCTGTTTATATGTTTGCGCAGTTTAAGGGATGCTATTTTAATCACCTGCTCCCTTTGATGGGGATAAATGTACAGTTTTGTGTTTGTGTCATTACAAAATAAAGTATCTAGATCTGTTTTCTTGCCTTTGTATACTTGCCTAAGTTTTTCTTCAATTTGAGAGGGCATTTGACATTTCAGAATGAAAACCTGCAAGTCACTCTTCTCTGGTATTCTGTTAACACCTGAAACCACACACAAGCTGGACCTGCAATAGTTTGTGGCAGAGTTTTATTGCTCCAATATCAGGCTATTCTATACACAATAAAGTGAACACACAACTTTCCTATCTCTAAAGTGATGTCTGGAGCAAGTTGCAGTATTAGTACTTTCAGGCTCAGTGCTGCACGGTTCCAAGTACATCTTTAAGGATGATCAGCAACCTCAGCTTGGGGCTTGTGTGCCCATGAGAGCTGAAAACTTAGAACATTTTGCAGTAGCAAGCCTTGCATTATGCACATCCATTACTCTCCCAACTTCAAGAAAGACAGTGTGTGGGTTACAGCACAAGCCTGTGTGTATGCTGACCTCAGTTCTCTTTCCAGTCACTTTTATGTAATAAATCAAAGCCAGCTATCTTCAATATGCAAGCTGTTTCATTTTCACAATGCAACCTTTCCCTTCCCGCTCAAACTACAGCATACCAAAAAGCTCTAAACCAGCAGGACATCCACAGCTATGTGTTGATTCATGTATGTAACGAAAATCTGAAGGGTCATTTCTCTTCTCAGTCAAAATAACTTTAAAAAGGAAATTATTTGTAGAATTTTATTATTCAGGATTCTATTTCATAAAATAAAAAATGAGCCAATGCAGGATCCACCTACCAGGATCTTCTTCTTCTCATAGAGTCCTGTAACTTCCCTGTGATTCACATTCCCTGGGATTCCACATCTTTCCCCTCAAAATAAATCTTATTTTCTGTATTTTAAGCTTTAGTGTACGATACTCACAGATAGTATCCTTCCTTTGCCTGAATGCTCAGATGGAGGGTTTTAATTATTAAAGAGCATGAATCAATTATTTCTAGGTTTCTGGTAGGTCATGCCTTTCTTTGTCTTTCAGTTTATACTTTTTTTTTTTTCTAGTAGAGATTTTATTTTTGTCCTGGTGCAACATATCACCAGCACGCAGCAGCGCACACAGGGCTGTTTGAGCCCTGGTCCTCAAAGGGACTGCTAGGTGAGCACAGCTGTGGTCCCTCTGATTATGTGGCATATAGGGCTCCTATATTTTTCCACCAAAATACTAGATAGAAAATGGCTGCATGCAATACAAAGCATGTGCACTGTAAGCCTGCTTAAGTTCTGGGTGCATCAGACTTTCAGCACATAAGCAGGTGAGCTTTCCCGTGCATATACACTGAATCCAACAAATCCAGCTCTGCAGAATATGGGTAGCAGAACGGGCAGTCCTAGAGGATTCGTTTTCACATGGAGAAGTGTGATATGTGTGGAGCTCGCTGTGTGCAAGTCCATTTTCTCGCATGACAAGCAGTCAGGTCAGATCTACTGCCAGACTTTCTGCAATCTGCTACGAACCCTGGCAGCAAGCTAGTAGAAAGTGGCTCTTGCCCTGCAGCTGGCACGGTAAATGCACTCCAGGCTTCGGCTTTCTGCTGCTTCTGCAAACTGCATCCTCAGAGGCAAATGGGTTCCCCTTCCCTGTAGCTCTGGATGGCCCCGTCTCATGGAGGTCACACACTTCTGCTCAGGGGAAATGTGGGAGGCACAGAGGAATCTGGTTTCAGCCAATACCTCCAGTATGTTTTGGCATTCAGGGGCATAAAGGACTCCTCATGCATCCTGAAGTGGGGTATGAAGTAGGAGCCCAACTTGGAGCCCTGGCCATCTCTGTTCAGCAGCTTCTTTAACCACAAGCTTCTCCTGCATGGCAGCATCTGTGTGGTACTCTGTAGCTTCCTCAGGTTCCCCAGGACTCCCCGCTGTGGTGTTTAGCTCAGGACTGGTCCTGAGGTTTTGCTCCTGGCTTTATGAACACAATTCTTCCCCCAATGAAAATAGTCCAATGCCAGATGAACGTCAAGGTTTTGCTCTTCACCTCCTAAAACATCTATAAATGTTACGAAAGCTTGTAGCACTACATTTTTAATGTGCATCACATCTGTAGATCTCTAGAATGATCCGTCTATATGAACAACAGCTGAAACACCTCATTCTGTACAGCTGCCAAAACCCTTTATGAACATCACATTAGTCAACACAGCAGGAATCAGTTATTTTTATAAGGAAAATGTCACCAAATCCTTTTTCAAATATTTAAAATATTTTTGGCAAATCACATTTTTATAATCCTTTTACAACTATTTCATTCTGAAACAAAACATAATGTTGTACATGATGAATGTCTCAGAACCTCCCCTCTGATTTTATTGGCTCCTTTGCACAGACAGATGAGACTTAGCACAAAAAGCAAATAGTTGTGATATAAACCTGCATTTCTGTATACAGTCAGCTCATTATGCACCACATTGGAAGCATCAATAGCTCTAAGTACATGCAGCAAATGTAGTGAGGGACCATACCATAACTGCATAGCATGGAGGCACCCAGAAGGTGAGGTGAAAGAAGTTAGAAAATACATGGCAATCACTCCAGTGCAGCCTGTCTTCTTTTCATTTCATTTTCTTCTCTTCTTTTCTTCTGTGTCTTGTTATTACCCGATGGACCAAGTGGCATTGTTTTGTGCTGTTCCAGAATACCCATGAATACAGCAAATAGATTTACTCTAGACATACACTGGTAGAACCGGTAGCAGGATCTGGCACGTTTTCTTTGTGAGCTCCCTGAACACTTCCTTTCTCTGCCCTCCCAGCTGGGTAGCTTCAGAGGCTGGCAAATGAGAGACACTGGTTTAAATATCTCATTCAAACCGTCATGTTTTAGAAGTAGCAAATAATAGTTGCTTTCAATACAGGAAACAACACATGGTGCCACTCTTCCTATTTTATAAGCTTTATTAAAAAATCTCTTCATGTTGATTATAATAATGATTTGTGCTACTCCAGCCTACAGACTTTTCATTTAAAAGTTTGCTGTTAATCAATGCTGTATTTAGAGCAATATTTTTTGTGTGCATATGTCTGTGAATTTTAATATGCTAAAAAAAACTACTCAGTAGGGTGTAAAAGGTTATTTGGAAAATAAGTTTTTAAAGTACTTCAATAATATAGCATATATAAATAATATATGGAAAACATTATTAATAGGGCTGTGAAATCAAGCACTAAAATGTTAATTTTGCATTGATATCCTTAACATAGAACAAAGGTATTTATTTTTTTTCCTGAAATTGGGGCTAAAACAGACATTTTTCCTTTAAATGGCAAAAGGTGTGCATTAATACTAAGGTTACCATGCCAGTCTAATCCCAGTCCCTGCTTTGAGATAGAAAGACTTTGCATATCTCAAAGGTATCAGAAAATAACTTTTTAATATGCGAAATTACATACCTTATTCTCAGCTTTGTTCCAAGAAATTGGACTTGGGCTGATTTTGAAAAAATATTCAAAATAATCAGCCAGAGGAAAACATTCTGCCTGAGGATATGGAAATATGGCAGAAAAAGAAGCGAATAGAAGCACACTATTATACTGAAGTGTTGGACAACAGTAATAATGGGACATTTTAATTATCACATAAACAAAAGTAATGACACAATTAGTTAAATGGTTTTCAACTGAGAGAAAAACAAAATTACCAATCCCTCTTTGAGACAGGATGTGCAATATGTACGGTCCTTCACATTTGACCTCCAAGCACTGGAATGCTCTGTGATGCCCAAGATGTTGGAAGAGAAACCAAACTCAGAGACGAATGGGGAACAGGATTAGGAAGGAGCCTAAATTCTTACTCAGCAGAAGAGTATGCAGCTAAACTAAGCAGCCCTTACTTTCCTGCTATAGAGGGAAAATACACAGCAATAACTGCTGGCTGAAGCCTCTGGTAAACACCACTTGGGTATTCAGCACAGTTGCCTTCACAGAAGATCTGTGTGGAGAAACTTCCATTTTCTAACCTGGGATAAAACTGCTTCTAGGAGTCAGATCAGGAGACTTTGCATTAATCCTTTCTTTTACAAATTATTAAAGCACTGTGCAGAGCATGTGTTTGTATTTCTGGGGACCTTATCACATGCTGGGCCAAGTACATAGGGTCTACGGAAACCTGCTGAGAAAATACTGAAGAAAGCCTGATGCCCTAATGATGGCAGAACTTGTGCCAGGCAGAGCTACTGCAGGGAACAGACAAGGTGCATGCCCTTCTCACATCCTTGCTTTGCTGGTTGGCCCTCTTTTATACTTAGGAATGTTGAGATGAGGAAGCAGACCCAGACTCATTCCAGATCTCCAGGAAGAAAAGCTTCTACAGAGATCTCTTCCCAGAGCTGCTTGCCAAACAAACCCAGGAGCTCCCAGGCCAACCTAAGAGGATGTTAATTTTGGTTGTTATAAATACAGCACAGCTCTGGACTGGTTAGTGTTATTGCTCTTTCCATCTTTACCTCAGAGAACAAGAAGCTGAGGAAGTGCATACCCTGCCCCTGACCTGTGCTGTCCCAGACATCTGACCAGAGGAAGAGTCTCCATGCAGAGCACAGAGGAGTGGGGGTAGAAGGGCTGCAGAGCTAGAAATGTCCTTTGTCCACATAGAAGCAGAAAGATCAACTAGTTGTGAAACTGCTCTTTTAGCAAACCGTGCTTTCTTTTTCACAAAGGTGGTGTTTTCTCACAGAGATCAGAACATGAGAAGTCCCCACTTCACTATCTGCTGTTTGATGCCAAGCATTCAACCAAGAGCTTATCTTTTTTGGTGAAAGACAATCTTAAGGAAGAATGCATAGGTACTTTGTCTTATAATGGTGTCTGAGCTTTTTGACAAAAAGGTACAGCTTCCTACCAGAGGTATCTTCCAGGTCTTTTTTCTCTTGGCTGAAATTATTATTCTGCTACAGAAAGTACAGGTTTTGCCTCCCTTCCCATGAAAATTCCTCTCACTGCAATAGGAAAACAGAAACATGTATTCTTCCTGTTTCTGTTCCCCATTCAGACCTTCACAATCTCATAATGGGTTTATCCTGGAAAAGAGGGAAATATATGTATTTCCCCCATATTGCAGATGGAGAAATAAGGCAGAAGAGGACTAAACATCACATGCTGAGCAGAGCCCAGCCTAGTGACCCCAGGATCAACACTGAGGTTCATGAACCTGAGTGAGGATCTGTACTCAAGCTGCCGCAGAGCAGTGAGAGAGTGATGCTCTGACAGTCAAACACCCACGCTGTGAGTGTTTGTGTAGGCCTCAAGCTCCAGCTCTCACCATCACCCCACTGGTGGGCCCCCACAGGCTCAGCTTGAGGGTTCCTCACCTGGATAAAGGATCCAGGTGACACGTGGCTACAAAAAGCCTTTAATACCAGGCGTAGTGTAGTCATGATTATCTGTAGATCAAACACAGACTGGAATGTGGCTCGTCAGCCCTGGAAGATGAAGGAGGGAAAGTTGTGCAGGGAACGAGCCCATTCCCTCTCTGCTTTGTGACAGACCCTGGCTCCTGTCTCTCTTCCCAGAAGAGCAGGGTTTGGCATGCTTAAACCCACCTCCTCTCCTGTTTCCCATACGAGAGCATTACTCTCCCCTCCTTACCTGTCCTCCTGCTCCTTCTGGCAAGTGGGCAGAAGGGTAGGGTTGGCAGCAGCAGCTCCTGCGGCAGGGATGTTTGAGGAGGGCTGCTCTGTTCGTGGTGGGGAAACGCGGAGAAGGAGGTGGCTGCCAAGGCAGGGGAAGGGGGACAGATGGCTGTGTGCTCAGGGAGCATTGCCTGTGTGGGGAACAGCATGTGGGAGGCTGCACAACTCGGAGACGCTCCCCTCTAAACAGTCCAGGCTGGATTACTCCTGTGGGCACTTAGATGATGACAATAATCTCCTTCCCTCTATGATCATGCCAGTACTGAGTGGCCACACAACCAATGACCTCCCGACGTGCTGTATCTCTTCTTTCTACCCTTTGGTTTTGATTTGGGATTTTTCTGGAGGCAGCACTCTTTTCTGATTATTCTGGAAGCACTTGGGGGATTTGTAACAGTAATAATGTATGGTAGGTTTGGCTGGGAAAGTTTTGTTTAACAAAAAATGTTGAGGTTTTGAAACTTATTTTTGAAACTTATTTTTGTTCTGTGTTGGAGTAAAATCAAAGTCTTCCAAAAACTGTTTTGGAAACTGAGCAGAGCAATCTGTTAGGGACCCACTGGGAGGTAGGAGGTCCTCATTGGGAGCCGAGCACAACAGGATTATGGGTCTGGGTCTCTCTTCTTCTAAAAGTAGACCCTAGGCAGGGACTATTCGGAGGTGCTGCTCCTTTGTTCTGGTTCAGATTAGAAATTTCATTCTGGATCTCATAATGGAAAAAAAAATATATATTTTTGTTAGAAAAATTTCATTGCAAAATATTTTTATTTTCTTTTGAAAAACTCCAGGTCAACCTGAAATTGAGGCCATGCCACAGAAACTACGTACGCAGGTTCTCAGCATTCATTTTATTTTTCTTCTAAGTATGTATTAGACTACATTGCTTAACTTGCTGTTTATATTTTTACTTTTAAAATGTGCCATTTACAAAATAACAATATAAATCAAAACCTCAGCAACTGAACTTCTGTGGGAAATCGCCTGGCTCGCCTCTCAGGCACTGCTTGCCAGCTTCACTTCAGAAAATCATCTGACCCTGGAGCTGCCTGCAGAAATGCCCTGAACAGCTTCCAAGGCATGTACAAGATTAGTAAAATCATTTCAGGAGCAACAACAACACGACTCTCCACCTCAGGGCCCAGTCGGGCTGGAGGGATAAGCCAACAGCAATCTTGTGAAATTCAAGGAGGATCAATGCAAACTCCTGGGCCTCTGAGGGGATAACCCTACAAGGGTGCAGGCTGGGGGCGGCCGGGCTGGGGAGCAGCACTGCAGGAGGTGCTGGTGCCCTGGAGCACCATGAACCATGAGAGAGCCAACCGTTTCATCCATCTAGGGATGAGATTATGCTCCTCTGCTCCACAATCATGAGACCTGAGGATACAGTGCCTGGTTTTGGGTCCCCATTGATAGAAGTTGTGTACAAACTGGTGCGAGTTCAGCAAGAGACTCCCAAGCTGATGGGAGCTTGAGAAGTTGCCATGCAAGGAGGGGCTGAGAGGTGGGGCTGACTTGCAGAGATGACCCCAGGGAGTCTGACAGCAGCCTCCAGTACTTGCAGGGAGGTGATCGAGAAGGGGGAGCCAGACTCCTCACAGCAATGAAACAAGAGCTCTGATTTTGCTATGTAGCCCATTCTACAGCACTTTTATTGTTATTTCTGATAAAACTGTGCACTGATGGTGGTGTGATTTGTCAGGGCTGCATTTTGACAGCCCTAGAAAGAAAAGGCCACTTTGTGTGAATGGAAGGACAGGACATTTCACCTCCCCGGGTGAAGGGAAGAGAATTGCTTGTCGAGCAGCAGGAGACACGGTTCCTAACCTGGATCCCTGGATTTTGAAGCTGCTGCACAATGGAGAACATGTATCTCTATTGCATTTTTTTTTTAAATGATGGGGAAAGCTTTGATGCCACATACACTCCACTGGAGGCCCAGGGGAAATAGCTGCAGCCATCACTTTGTTCAAAGTGGCAGTGAAATTTCACACACGCACACCTTCCCACCCACAACTACTTCAGCCTGACTTCTAAAAATATACTCTAGCCCTAAAGACAGAATAGATCTACACGGTCATCACATCCACTTCTCTTTTAATTCAGAATTGTGTCCTACAATGGGTAATTTCAAATGCTTTGGTCAGTCAAGTCTGAACAGACTCTTGTTTTCCAGTTTCTTGAAATACTGTTCCCCAACAGATGTCACTGTTTAGCAAATGTCATATGGAGGAAACCACTTTAAGAGACATCACTTTTAAGAGACACATTTTGTGTTGCATTATCTTGTACCTTGAGTTCCTTTTAGAGTGAGGAAGGATTTTCTTCCACTGACTTTGGCTTGGGTTTACTTGCTATATCTATAACAGATATGTATAACATGATCCTAGTCTTCATGTAATAAAATCAATTTTGACTCAATTTCTCAATCTTTGATCTGATCAATCTCTTTGCAAATGAATCTGCTGTAAATTAATTTACAGCATGAGCTATTTTTCACATTTGTGGTAAATGGTCTTACTTCACTATCAATTATATATGACAATCTAATACAGGCCTGATACATGCATGGAGGTGGGAGACCACTTTGCCCATTAGGGGGCATTAATGACTTTTATTCCTCATTTCACAGAAGGCCTTTGTCATAATATCACCTCTAATCCTATTTTCCGTGTCTAACAGGAAATACTCGCTTCTTAAAGAAATGTTGCAGCTTCTTCTTGACGTTGCCCCAGGCTTATCTTCAGCGATGTGCGGCTGGGGCTGAGAACATGCTCAGCATTTGGAAGAGAGGAACTGGGGAGTTACGGGGAGAAATATTTCTGTCTGAGGGGAAAACAGGCTACAAGACTCTGCTGTAAATTTCAGCCCTTCAAAGCTGTGGGGCTTGCTGAACCAGGGTTTTGTTTCAGTCCTGGAAAATGGTAGGAATCCTTTGTGCAAATTAGGTGCAGATGTGGAGCTGGGTATCTCACATCACCCGCATTCTTAGCTGTTTGCATGTCGGATTTTGCTTGCAGACCATGTCCAATTTTCTAATTGCACTCTGTTTCTTCTAAAGTTGCAGAAGCAGCAGCAACTGTGCCCAAGTCCCTCTTGCTCCCTGGCTGGTGGGAGGGGACCTTGTTTGGGAAAGAAGGTATTTGCTTGCCTTGCTGTGTCCCTGCAGGAGGAAAGGACGGAGGAGCAAATCTGGGAGCAGGGGTTGGAGCGGAGTGTGCCCAGACGTGCAGGTGCACGCCAACCCTTCCTGATGGATGTCCTTCTCAGCGTTGTGGGGGATTCTCATATGTCACCTTGGGGTTGGGCAGAGGGTCAGCAGGACCACGGCCATGCACCCTCACCAGCTGTGCCCGACCTAAATTCCACGCCATGACGCATCCCTTGTGTGCTCTCCTGTGTGCTGCATGGCTGCCTGTGCTACATGGTAAAGCTAGAAGACGAGGCGAAACCAAGTTTCCTCAAGGCTAGCTGTTTCATAGCTGTGCTCTGGATATGCTTTTGTACACACACAGTTTGCAGAGTGTGGGCAAAGGTGCTGTTATCTACCAGCAAAGCATTCCACTTATCCCATGGAGGGCTGGGCTGTTCCAGTTTATCTTATATAAAGTACATTTTTGTTGCCTGTGATGGATAGAGAGGAGCCCTGAGAGAATTAACAAAGTTCATGCCAAGAAGCTTTAACTTAGATATGCATAAGGAATAAATTAATTTTTAATACATTTTTTAAGAAGCACTTTTTTTGGCTCAAAACCATCATGCCTGGTATGTTTATAAAGGCACCCGTAGCATGCTCCGGTTAAGAGCCTGTCAGTGTTTCCACTGTAAACCCTCTTTTCAGAGGTTTATATTATAATTCTAATATAAATTTCAATCCAGGCAAGAAAAAACTAGCATTGGTCTTGGTCTGGGAGTGGTGTTTTCTTTAACGACTTTTTAAATTTAGTTTTTCTCTTATCAACTTTTGATTAATGCTAATTAATAAGAATGCTTTTGTCTTTTATCATTGTTAAACTTAAAATGGTATCCTGATGAGGTATTTGGGGTACAAATGAACTTCTGGGTGTTTTTCATACTTGCACAGCTTATAAACATTTCCAAAGCTTTAATCTGAGTTTTGCAAGCCATGAACTAATTGTCTGCAGTGCCCTACTATGGCATTTAGGATAAAATATTATCCCAAGTGGGAATTGTAATGACCAAGTCCCACTGAAGCTCTCAAACTATTCCCTCAGACGTGCTATCGGGCATTTTGCAGTGTGGACTGGCCCTGGTGTGCAGCTGTTGCAATCCCACTGGCAGATGATGTGCAGTGAAAGCTCACTGGGTGAAGTTCATCTCACCAGCAGAAAGTGTGCTTAATTGGGATCACTGACAGCGGGAGAGACCATCGCATTCACCAATCCTCACCTTGTACATTTTTTTTCCCTCTCTTAAACACGCATGCTCTCAAAACCTCCACAGGAAGCAAAGGGTTCAAAATTACATTCATGTATTTAAAAAAGAATATATTAGTTTTAAATAAAAAGCTTTATAGTTCAATATCTGCTCATGAAAGCAGAAAAATCCAGTGTTAGCCTAATGATAGAGTTTCACCCTTATAGGCTTCTTTGTGCCTATAGGCTTTATAGAAGTCTCTCAGCACTGGGTAACATTATATACCATGTGCGTTGCCTGCAGTACCTCAGCACAACAGGGCAGATTAAGGACAGAGTTTCCGTCTACCCTTTGAGGATTTATATCAGACCTTTTAACCTCCTGTGAAAACAGTCTGGTGATTTAATTCTTTTTATGATACTCAACAACAGCTTTTATACTTCCACAAACACTGTGTAGCTCTCATGCTGTAAACAGTCATAAATTCAGCCAGGCTTCTCCATATTGGAGTAAGGCATGACAGAAAGCAACGGGGTTCATGGCTTTGTGAATTTTTCCTCCTGCCAACTGGGGTTCACAGAACTTGTTGAGTTCGTATACTTTTCCCTCCCCTCTAATCCTCTTTTCACCCCAATTTAAACAAAGAAATATGCTTGGGATTTTTGTGTTTTGCGTTATGACTGGGAGAACATGCTTGAAATTCAAGGCTGACACATATGGAGACCATACACAGTGCAATATATCTGTGGCCCGCTAGTTCTTCCCCTCCCTCACTGGGCTGAACACTGCACACGTTGAGAGTTTCAAGACAGCTTCCCTAGAAGACATGTCTGTGATACCAGATTGAGCTCTCCAGCTTTTACTCACCAAACAAAGTCTACCTAGCTGCTTTTTAGGCCTCCTATTGCCATTTCCACGTACCTTACAACTATGAATGGATGCATTACATGCCACATTACCGAGAAGTACTTTTATGGTTGTGGGGCTGAGTCAGAGAAAGATTAAATGACTCGGTGAAAGTCACACAGGAAATTTGTGACAGAGCCAAGAATTTCTTGAAAGCCAACCTACTGGTTTTAATTATTGTTTTTCTAGTTCTTCTTCGGTAGCATTCAAAGTTGAAGTGAAGCCTGTACGGAGTATTTATCTCTGTATATACACCATTAAGGGAAGCTCTGGAGACTTTTCTCTAAAGAGCATCTCTGAGCAGGGAAAGGAGACAAAGGGCAGAAGAAAGGACTCATTAGCTGCAACACAGAGTCAGTAAAGCAGTTTGCTCCAGGCCACACAGGAAGTTTGCAGCAGAGACATGGAATTTAATCTACGTCCCCTGAATCCCAGTCCACCCCTTTCAACATCTTCATGCAGTCTATACTGTATAGCCTTGGAAATATATATGTTTTTTACTCACTCTTCCTCTCTGAAATAATATAATCCAGGAACATTTGCATTGAACTTTTGAACCTTTGATGTTCAAGTAGGTTCAAGATGAAGCAAACTGTGTTTCCATGTTGTTAATTGGAATCACTCTGCCTGGATCTTTTAGCAGCCTCCACATGGTTAACTTCAAACTCCTGTGTCAGCCTGAAAAAAAAAAATCAAGTCCCATTAAATGTGTTAAACATTTTAACTGTACAAAATGGGGAGTGAGGTAGATATTTTGAAAACTGAATCAGGAGAATGACAGGCATCTCTGTGTGTGCTTCCTCTTGCCTGGGTTGAAGGTCGTTATTTTGAACTAATAGCTGACCTCTTTGGCCTCTGCAAGGCCATTATGCTTAATGGCCTGAGCTAATTTGCTGTGCTACAGGGTTGTCTGATCTTTATTTTAATCTCCTGCACCTTCTCCTGCTCTTGTGGGGAAAGCAACTGCTCTGATATAATCCAGTTGGCACCAAATTGCCTAGGGGAGGGAACAGGCGAACTTCTGTGAGACAGGACTATACAGTTATTTACCGAGGTACGCTTACACGCACACACACATATGTGTGTGCACAGTATAAGAGCATGGGAGAGCAGGAGAGTAAAGCTGAGTAGGGGGAAAGAAAGTGCAAGAGGGGGAATGAGGAAAAGTGTGAAAAATAGAGACGTACTTTCACATGCAAATGTACATTTCTAACCCCATTTTCCTTCCTTTGAGCCACTTTGAAAGAAAAACACCCAAATGATTTGCTGCCAGGAAACAGAAATAGCTTCACTAGTACTCTTTCTCACAAAATCAAGTACGTATTTGAAGAGAAAAATCCCTTTGCCAGCCACACGTGCCTATGTCTCTTCCAGCATTACTGAAGAGGCTGTTGTGAGTGACTGGTTTAAAAATCAGCTAAAATAGAAAGCAAACACACAAAGAGCATCAGCTGCTAGAGACACATCCTCAGAGGTGAGGCAAGGTCTCATGGGGTGCTGCTCTCACAATCTTTGTCCAGACAGAGGGATTTTTGCCTCCTTGAAACTTTTCTTCAAGTCCTCAGACCAGGGATGATGGAGGAACTCTGACCTGGGGAGGAGCAGTGTTTCTTTGGTGGGGTGTGGGGCTCCACCACCAGCTGGACGGGGATGCAGGGGTGCTAGGCAAAGAGGGAGACGTGCCCTTTTCCCCTCGCCATCCTCAGCATTTTTCCTCCACTCCAAACATCAAGCTGCAGAGCCTTTGCTTTCACTCTTAGCTGACATCATTTTGCCTTTGCTCATTCCTTTGCTGATCCCTATTTGCCATGCATGTCCTGTGCGGGACACAATGAAAACGTGGGGGACACAATGAAAATGTGTTAAGTCAGCAGCAATTTGAAGATTTTACAGTATGCAAGAGCTCACATGTGGAGGAACAAAGCTGCTTTACATACGTGTGTTTTTGTATCTTCCATCACAAGCATGAAATACCTCAGAAATGTGCACATCATGACCAACCATTGCAAATTACAGGTTCTTGTTCCTCCCTTTTCCCACTGATTTTCCATGATCTGCTGCTCTTGCTGATATCTTGTCCAATGTGCTGTGGCTGGCTGTTCGGGGAGGCTTGGACACTCTGCTTCATATCTCTGCTGGGGAGAAAACTGCAGAAGTAACGTGGCCTTGGAGCTGTGTGTCAGTGGTTTTTCCCACCCGTGCCCACTGTGGCTGGTGGTGGGGAGTGCCTCTCTGCGGGGCTTCAGTCCCTTCTGCTCTGGAGCCTTTAAGACGTGGGTGGTGAAAATCTTGGACATCCCTGACTCCATTGCTGAGGCTGGGTCCTACCAGACAGTCCAAAGTCAGTGGAAATGCAGCGTTTGTCTTCACGGCTCAGCCCTGAATCTGGGGCTGCCCCTGTTAGTGTCTGGGCTGCCATGGCTAAATTACCTACAATAGCAGCCTTTATGTTCAGGGGTGGGATGGAGAGCTATCAGCTGATATGCTCAGGTCTCTGAATTCTCAATTGTATCACATTTATGCTTTTATACTTAATTAAAAAAAAAAAAGAGGAAAAGGCCATGCAGATTAATTTCTATTACATTTCTGGCCCCCACACAACACCTGAGGCCCCTCAGACTTGCCAAGATGGATGCCCAAAACGAGAGCTGCACAGGGGAAGGACTGCTGGTCCTGGGGCACTCCATGCCTCCACCATGTGTGGGGAGGAGTATTCCCATGGGGCGGTCCAAGCTGGTGGCCCAGGCTCAGCCATGTGGATTCCAGTCCCCAGGCCACTTCCCTGCGCATGGGAAATCCTTGGCTGCTGGTGCAGGGCAGCTTCCCTCTTGCCTGGGGCTATCGGGAAAGCCCAGGCCCCAGGATCTCCATTGTTCAGCAGAGTCCATGCACCTCACGGATATTAAACACACCTCTAATCTTTCCATCTACATCAGCCTGAAAATTTGTTATTACCCTCTACATTTTAACCAATCAAATGGAAAACTAATTTTAAAAGCAATTTCTTGCAACAAATTGGCCAAAAAAAAACAACTAAGAATCAATAGCTAAAAATTATCTATCTGAAATAGCACACATCTCGCGTGGCTTTGCCATGCATTGTCATGGCTTTTGCTCAATTTCTTTTCTAATCCCTTTGTAGGACCTTTCGGTTTCTAATGCTTTGGGTTATAACATTCCCACACAAGCTTGCCCATGGTACAGTAAGTACCTAAGTTAAAACAAAAAGGCCTCCTGCAGGTGGTGCTACAATGCTGCAAGTATTTTTAATTGGACTAGCCACAAAAAAATGCCTCCAATGTAGTTTTCCCTCACATTACAACAAATGAAAATCTCTATGTGAGAGCAGCTCCTGATAGGGAGCAAAATTCAAACCAGCTTGAAATGAAGATGTACAGGTAAAGCATCTTGGAGACCTGAACCTAACTCTCTCTCAGTAACATGACTCCACTTCTAGCAATTAGTCATCTATTAAGAAAACCATTTCTTCTCCCCCTACAAATTCTGAAGAAAACTGTGGTCTTAGTCTCCATCAACTAATGACCTGTGCAGTCAAATATTGTGGTGCTGTAAGATGTCGTAGCTGTAAGATGTCGTATATCAGAAAGGTTAGTGTCTTACGCCACACAGCAGTGGTATTAATGTCCAAACACCAGACATTTGGGGGGGGAAAGGGGGAGGGCCTGTGGAATCTATCTGCTAATGAAAAAAAATCATAGTTTATAATTTTCCACAAGCTGGAAAAAATAGCTTGGTCTAGCCAGTCTAGCCCAATGGGACACCTCTGCATAGGCACAGCCAGAACCTATTTATCTTTACCTTTAAATGGCATCGAATGGCTCAACAAAATGAGTGCATTATGTAGGAAATAATGTTAACCTGGGGAGCAAAATACTGTCATGTAAAACTTTCATCACTTAAATGGTCTTTAAAAGAAGACTGTTATTCTGCAGATTTTCTAGTCTTTAGACTAGGGTTTTTGCTTTCTTCTTACCTGCTGACATTTTTTTCTCCTTTACTTCTCTTTTTTTCTACTTATTGATTTACTTGCTATTGTGAAAGTAACAAAGAAATAAAAGGAAAACAAAAAGCCAAAACCTTTGGAAAAAAAAGGCAAAACAATGACCTTTTCTGATTAAGCATGAAATATTTTTTTTCAAGTATCCTTTTCCATTGCTTCTGTTTTCAGTTTTCATTTTTATCCCAAACATGCTCATAAGGCAGTATTTTCATTTTTCCATGTAAATATGTTTTTAAGCGTGTCTGTGTGCTAGTCACAAACTATTGTAATCCAGATTGCTTTGTAGTCAAGATAACCTGGCATGGTATCCTGTGAAATTCCCCTACTTGCGCTTGCTCAGGGAAAGAAACAATTAAGCCATCAACACAAATGCATCTAGGGCTGTCAGATCGGAAAATGAATGAAGGCTGAATGATGATGTAGTACCAACACTTTCATAAGAAACAGCTTCAATTAAATTAAATTAAAAATGCAATAACAATAATTAAAATGTATGAGATATGGCTCTCAGCTAAGCTTGAATCTTATGCTCTGATTTGATTTTATGTTTTTTCCCTTCCTTATGTACAGAACCTGGAATTTCCCAGGGAATTTACAGGGAGAGGCATAGATTTGGAGACAATAATATCGTCAGTGCTATTTCAAGGACAGTCAGTGCAGGTACAACATTCTTTTATTTTTCGTTCTCTCATTCTCATTAGAATATGTCTGGTTTAGTATGGCTATTAGCTGTTCAACAACAAATTGTTTTTTACAATTAGAGAAGAGATTGCCACTTGTAGATGGAAAGCCTATTAGTACTCACCAGTTGAACTGATGGGATATTGTGTTATACTCATTAATTTCCTCATGATGTGCTGTTGTGACCAAGAAGATATTCTTCATTTAACGTAACATTACAACTGGCATAATGTATTTTTAATTTATTTTTTTCATGAGGTGAAACCTTGCGTGAAGATACAGGTCTAAAACACAGAAAACAGTCCCTATCACAAAACAGCCATGTCTTCTTGAAAACTCAGATGCACAAAGGGAATACAGAGACATTTTCTGAGGTTTCTTTGAAAAGGCCCAGTCTTCAGCTGAAGTCCATAATCAAAACAAATGAGAACAGAAAAATTCAGTGTCTGCATATGCACACCTTTCCCCTTCTTGGGAAGAAAGCTTTGCCGTAGAGGGTTAACAGTTCACATTTTTGCAGACACTAACTTTGGGGACTATTGATGTGGATGTTATTTATGGCCTTCTTGAAACACAACAGTATGTCCTTGAGGGTACGGGAATGACAACGGCCCCGACTTAGTGCTCCAGGGGTTTCTGCAGCTGGCAGTAGATCTCCCTGGACAATCTTTCCTCTACGACCAATATATTTTATGACTCTCCGCCTTTCTTCAGATGAGGCCCAGAGCTCCGTGTGGGTCAAACTACAGAGACAAGATTAGAGGAGGACACCTGGTTTGCAGAGCCCAAGGGGTTTATGTGTTACCTTGTGCTTAGCTGCTCAGTGCTGCAGAGATTGAAGTGATTTATGGGCACAGGCAGCAGCAGAGATTTAGGCACACAGAGGACTCCATAGACAGGGACATAGAGACTCGGGGCCCACTGGTAGATGGATGAAGCCAGTGTTGGACACTGAGGCCATCGTTAGAGGAAATGCTCTTTTCGTGAATTTATTTTTCATCAGTATATAAAATTCCTCTCCGTAGTTATTTTTATCACTGCCATGTACATGCCATTACGGAGCTGATGTGAAGGCCAACCAGATACTGGTTGTAAAGTACTTATCGAATTATTATTATATTATCACTGCTTTGTATTAACATAATGCTCTCCTAAAATAAAATATCTGCTTTTGGATTTCTTAATACACTAGAACTATGGACTAAACTTTCAGTGACTGGAAAATAAACTGCTGTATTTTTACCTGTGAAAGGAAATGGTTGTGCTATCCCCTTAGTGAAGCTACTTTAAAATACTTCTGGAACTTATAATTTAATGGTTGTACCCATTTTAAACAGGAAACATGATACTGACATAACAGACATCTACTTAAAACCATCAGAAAAAAACCCCACAAAGTCTAGTGAAGCAGAAAGAGCAAGGCATTACTTATACTAGAGAACCACAGGCTTTTTCTATTTACTGAAGAATTTCCCCTGGCTGGGTAGTCTGTTGACATAAACCTGAAGCAACTGAGAAACCATTTCTATATTAGTGCTCTGTACAACTGCTGATAGAAAGCCTGGTGTAATTCCTTTTTATATAAAAGGAAGCAGAATTTTCTTTTTTCATTTGAAACTGTCACCAACTTTGTTTAATTTAACACCACTGCAAGATTAACATAGGCAAGAAGCCTACAGATTGAATTGAGAAGCTTTTGGTCATAACCAGATTGTCTTGTCGATGGGAAATGACTTGTATGCAAACAAAGAAGCAGAAGTTTAAGTTGTGCTCCTCCCTTAGTAAACCTGGAAAGTTCTTCCCTATGTTCCTTGTGAAAGGAAAAGTCATGATCCACCATATCTTTCACAGTAATCTTGGAAAGATTTCCATAGCGTAGCCTGAGAGTAACTTCACTATCCAGGTGAGCTGTCTACATGAAGCCTCCCCATAGACCAGTTCCCCATTAACTCGAACAGGCCACGAGCAGAACATGAGGCCTTGGAATGGACCAAATAACTCTGCCAAGCAGGAGTTTAACTGTTGACAAATGGAAGGGGCCTAAAGATAATGTTCAAAATGTCCACATTCAAACCAAACTAATCATAGACCAGAGGAAGATATTAACTGAATGAACTGGCCTTTCAACTGTTCAGCTTCATACATTTCTTGGCATTCCTAATATTGAGAACAAAGTAGAAATAGAGTAGAAGAAAATACAATACTTACCTTGGGATCAGAAACTACTCTTAGTTGCCCTAGCCATATATAAACATCATATTAATTCTTGTGCGAAGTGATAACTGCAATGCTTTGCACAAAAGCACAATTATTGTTTGTTCTGGGTAGAAATTTATAGCTGCATTGTCTCAAATAAAAAGATAAACAGCATACACACATAATTATTTTCCTACAGTGAGGGGAACCTTTTCCTCTTATTTCCATACATGTTATATAACCCCCCTCCTAGGTGTTTTTGTAAAGAATGGCTTCAGTTTGTAAATTGTAGAAATTGCAGGATATAGCACTTCAAAGGCATGGCAGCAAGAGTATGCATTTTATTCTCTGTTCTGTATTACACAGCCCTGAATGTAAGGGAACAATATAACTGGCCAGCAGGTAACTCAAGGGCTGGTGGGATTGCCACTTGGAAGTCCTGCTGGGCAGAAGGAGGCTTTCCTATGCCAGGTAGATTTTCAAGAGTTCAAATTTTCCATTCTGAATCACTCTGATATTTTTTTTTTCTTTCTTTCTTTTTTTTTTTTTTTTTAATAATTGCAAGCATCTTGGACAAAACAGTGCTGACTGGGTTATTTCAGTAGTTGCAAAATGCTTAATTTATTAAAATATTTCTCTCACCAAAAAGATATTTATGATCTATTTTACATTCCATTTTGTTTCTTAATGAAAACTTTTAGAACAGAAATGCTATAAAAACCTGAGTTTTTACCTATCTGGGAAAAAAAAAAAAAAGAGTTTAAAAATCTGTAGACCTAAATTTGGTGAAGATACTGGAGACTGACTTTTGGCCAAATAGCATTTTCTAGTGAGAAATACTTGGCTATGCATGTCCCATTAACTGTTTGTGTTTCCAGCAAGGTGAGTGCATGGGAGACAGAACCTCACCATTTTGAAGGCTGCTTTTATGAACACTTATGTTCACATGTGAGGAACAGTCAGCAGAAGACAAAAACCAAAATCAGACAGTGTAGTAGTGACCATTCTTCTCATTTCTGTTGCAGTGGAGGTACTGTAGTTTCCATTATGCCTGCATTTCCTTCATACTTCTTCCTCCAAAGCTGTAAAAAAAAAAAAGTGCATCATTAGGATACTTTTTTTTCTTGAGTAGTCACATGATATCCTAAGAACAGATAAAATTTCTTATAATTGTCTGGCATTTGCTTTCAGAATTTTTCTGCAGTTGTAGAAAATAAATCAATAGTAGGTAAAGAAATTGATTTTGACATTTGAAATCTGACACGTAAGGTTGGTGCATTTTCAAGATTTTGTTTGCTATTTCTTTGTTGTAATATTTAGCTATTGCTAATGGCTTTGCAGCATTCTGAGCCTTGAATGTGCAGAAATGGTCCCAAATAATACGTCTCAGAGATATGGAAGTAGAAAAGGCTTTTTAAAGGAAACTTCAGGGTTTTTCTTCACTGTGAAATTTCATGTAGGAGTGTTGCTTTTTTAAGTTCTCTAACATGTGATGGAGACTGGTGGAGCAGCAGATACAAACTTCAGTATATTTTGGGACCTGGCAAAAATCTTTAATTAGATGTGTATATTTTTACAAATAAATATTTTGCTTATGAGTAATGTCTACTTCCCACTAAATATTTTGACCTTTAGTAAAAACAAACAAACAACAAAACAAACAAACCACTGAAAAGAGAAAATTTAAATCCGGAAATGTGGATTAAATCCAGAAACATAAACATGGTTATGGTGTCTCCTGCTCCATTTCTCTTATCTCTCTGGCTGCTAAAGGCACCATATCTGCTGGTTTACCCTTGTGACTATAGTGTTTTGCAGTTTTTCAGCAGAATGGGAAGTGAGAATACTTTGGTCCATCTTCCTGGGAGGCTGGAGGGAGTAGAGAGCACCTATGGTATGATTGCTGCAAGGTATTTGCTCTCACTTCCACCTCTGAATGTGGCAGGAAATGTTTCAGTCCGTGGGAAAGGGACAAAATGCAGACTAATTGACAAGTAAGTATATCAGAACAACAGGCTGTAATGCTGGCTTCTTTTTTTTTCTGCAGTGACAAAGGTTATTCAACATATATCACATTTGTCTACTCTACCAATAAGGAAAACTATACTTATGTCTGTAATAATTTTCTGGCAGTGTTGAGCTCTTAGTGGGAAACACTTGAGTTCTTCGCTAAGGATAAAGGGAGATAGTGTTGCTGTGCAAGATGGCACCTGTGAAGGAAAGAAACAAACCCAAGGAGCCAAAGAACGATGTATATGCAGATGTGCCTATACATGCACCTGCACAAATATATATGTGCATGCGTATCTTCATTCCAAATATAAAGTGAGATTAATTTTGGTTAACATTGGACAACTAAACCGTAGACTTTATCTGAGGAGTTATTCTTTGCATGCTGCTTAATAAATCTAGAGTCATGTAGGGAGCTCGCACAGGGTGAGTAGTTTCATCCTAAAATCAATCTGATGAATTCCTCCCTCCTCCCTCTCTTCCCCTCAACCACACAGTAATTTCTGGCTTTCTCTTCCACAACGGTAAGAGTGTCATTGTCTTCCCAATTATTTTCGGAAAAGCAAATCCCAGAGCTGCGATGTGCCATGCCAATGGAGCTCAGAAGGAGCCCGGGGACGCAGCTGCTTTCTGCAATGTAGACTAGGACAAAGCCATATTAAGCCTTGTGGAATACACTTTAATACGCATAGTCTTTTTTTTGCATAAACTTTTATCCTACTGTTCCTAAAAATCTAACTGAATGGACTGTCTAATGAGAAGACTGCAAAATCTGAATATATATTTCTTATTATATTAAATATTTTGCTCTTATCAAAGATTTTTTTTGCAGCCCTTAAAGTGCTCAACTGAGAGTTATTTTCCAACCCAGAAAGTAAATTAGAAATATTCAGAACATGAGTCTATTTTTTTTTCCTGAGTGATAGGGGTGACCTAACAACCTCCAGTAATCCACCAAACACATTACATCGTTGTACTATTGGCAAAGCATTCAGATAATGAAGGAGCTGATCTGAAGCAGCCCCAAATTAGCTTCAATTCAAGTTAAAATTTTAGCAGAATCTACTTTATTTTAAGCAGTAATTTCATTAGTGTATGTTTGTCTGCATTTTAATTTCCCAATCAGAAGCAGACATGGAAGTTCAGAAAAGCTTTTTGTTTGTTTGTTTGTTTGTTTACTGAGAGAGGAGATCTCAAAAAGGACATGAAAAAATTGGTTCTTTTAAGAATTTTAACACTCTGAACAGACTCACACAGTCTTCAGGAAAGGTGCTTATTCTAATCCAGCTAGATAACTGGAGATTTTCTTTGGGTTGAAAGCGATTGGCTTTATGTCTTAACATCTGTACCTGACAAAGTTTCAAGTAGTATCTTTTTTTTTTTTTCCTGTTGGGTCTATAGTTTCTGATTTTTTTTTCTTTGTTCTGTAAGTATCCCCCTAAAATTCACCCACACTGTGATTTTTTTTTTTTTGCATACTACTTATTTTTCAGCATATAATCCTTCAACGAAAACACTTCTCATGCAGAGTGTGTTGCAGATGCATGATGCATTTTCCACCCTTGCTCGGGATGCGAAGTATTGCCCACCGACCATGAAGGGGAGAAGCCATCTATGGAGCTCAGATCAGGGGAATTACTACTTGCCAAAAGTGGAAGGCATGCATCTACAGAAGCGAGTTTTAATTTGTGGATGCATTTCCAGTTAATGTCACATGTATCTTAGCAATATTGATACAACCACTAACAGAAGTACTGTGCCTTCAGTGTGTACTAAATGAGAAATTGCCTCCTTTTCAGTAAGGACAAGATCCAGCTGGCTTCCAGGCTTTCTAGTCTACATCTATGTAAATAAATTCAAAAGCGCCATGGCCCAGCCTCTATACTATCTAATTACTAGCACCATTTTAACTTAAGCTGACTGGCATTCTCCCAGAAATGCTCCAGGGAGAGTTCCGAATTTAGCACAGAGAAGGGACCATTCCTAGCAGACAATCTGGATGTAGCCACCTTGTCTTGGAAGGTGGGAGACTTTAAAAGCATGTATGTAGACCAGTCCCCACACAAGCAGACCCAGAGAATGGTCCCCGATACAATGTCCTTTAATAGGGCAGATGTTGCTTTAGACTTTGTATTGCCTGTGCCTATACAAACTAGCAAAGAGTGATGAAGTGAAATAGAATACTGAACCTAAATTAAGGTGCCTTTGGTGTTACAAGAGTAGATTTTTAGTGACAAAAATGGAGACAGAGGTTGTTACCTTGGATTCATACTTTCCATTCCTCTTCTGCTATAACTAGAAATAGAAGACTTGCAGATCACAATACTTAACCCACTATGAGGTCTCTGATGGGTTCTGATTTAACCATACATGAGCCTTTTGGCAAGGTTCATTTTTAAAGGAATCAGGAAGCCAAACCAAAACCTTATTGGGGGGTATTTCTGCCCTTGCTATGATGTGGTCTCATCATGTCACTCAGGAATGAGGCACTTGCTGTTACATTAAACACAAAAATAACACAGGAAATTGATTTATGTTGGCACAGTTTTCCTATTTTAAATTATTTACCTGAAATCCAAACCAGAACTGCAGTCAAAGTATAGTTTAGAGCTCAGATTTCTTGGGCTCACATGTTAGAGAACTCGACATTTGTTCCAGATGGTCCATCTGCCTTTGATTACTGTTTTCTGATAAATAAAATGAAGAGGGCACATACGCTCACTGCCACATTGGAAAAAGATAAAATAATGTAAAGAGGTTTATAAAATAAATTAGTGGAAGTAGCCAGAGAATGAGAACAAATATTAGAAGAAAAGTATGTCTGCTTTCAGAACAGATATTTAATACTCCTTTTTATTTACTGATGCTTGTGTTGGTATTTGGAGTCATGAGAAAAATGCACGGAGACACCCCTCACGTTGGTTGGAAATTCCACCCACCGCGCAGCCAGTGCAACTGTTTACTAATATGGACTGAAGTGAAAAAATACTTTTCAGTTTTAAAGAAAGTGCTTTATCTGAAGAAATAAAAACTACCTCATAGCAAAGAAGCAATTCAAGGTTAGAAGGCATCTCACCTATGAGAGTGTCAAGATGGGGAACCCATTAAGAAAGGTAGGTATCACATTTGAGTGTCTGCCAAACTGTACTGCAAGTATTAGTGGAAGCATTTCTGAGATAGGAAGGATTTGGTTAACTTTGTGATTATCATTAGATTTTTTCCTCCTGCTTTTGTGCTTTGGGTCCTAGCCAGAACCTGAAAAGGAAATGCCTCTGTACCCTGAGAGAAACTATTTGTGAAGAATTCCTGGCTTGACCTTAAACAGGAATTGCCTGAAATTACAGGAAAGACTTTTTACAAGATTTCCCTCCTAACTTTGCAAATACAAGCCATTCAGAGGTTTTGGGTGCTTATCAGCAGCTCCGGGAAGCATTTAAGGTTCGTCCAGTTTATAGCTAACAGGGAGAGGTCCCTGCAAATGGCAAAGAATAGTGCAATTTTCTCTGAAAGTTATTTGTTTCCTGACTATGGGCTGGGCTGGAACAGTATAGATCCAACAGTAAAAACAGTATATGGGCAGAATATTTTAATTGTCAACCTTGAGGTGTTTAGTATGACTATTCAGTGCTACTGTAGCTGTGGAAAAGGACTAAAGAAGGTAAATGTGTGCCATTTATTCAATTAATATTAACTCTTTAAATGATAGTCCCAAGTGTACCTTTCCTACCGCACATGCAGAAGGTATTACTTCTCCATAGCAAACAATTTTAAAGCAGCTCCGTGTTACAAAAGGGTTTATTTAGCAAAGCTTTCTGAAAAAAAAAGAGGATGAACATCTCTGCAAAACAGAGATTTCCAAATCCATGATTATAATTGTCCCTGCACTGAGCAAATAAGAGAAAATGTAAGATGCTTGTCAGATGTTGACTCAATGGAGAACACTGCTGTTAAGTGCCTGTAAGCATGCTGACTTTAGAAGAGCTATACTGGCATGTTGCAGTTTGTCTCCACTCGTAACTTCATGCCTATTAGGAAGTTTCTGAAGCATTAGCGTGCCCATATGGCCGGGGCCTCCTGTTCAGCTTGCCTGTGGCACTGCTCTTTTTACTGGATATTTACTACAGATTTTTCTGAGGAGGGCTGCTTGCCACATGATAATAAGATGTGTTTATTTAGAGAAGACTTCGGTCACTTCATCTGAACTTCACAGTGAGAAACAGAGATAGGTGTCCCAGTCAAAATTACTTTCCCTATTCATTTCTGTGAAGACTTGTACTTGCTTGGGGATGTCTCCAACTATTTTTCTATTCTCCCCTTCAAGAAGTAGAGGGAGCAGTCTTCCAAATGTGGCTTTATGACATGATTTCAAGAGAGAGAAGAGGGTCTGTTCCTGGTCAGAGCTTTTCTTTAATAACGTATAATAATTTTATATTAATGGGATCACTATATCCTCTTGATATTTTATTGTTGATAACTACTGAGGCAGACGTATGTGTGTGTTATTATGTTACACTGGAAGTCTGTTTATTTCAATCTCAATATTATTGGAAATTTCAGGTACAGCTTAAGATCCAAACCCAAACTAAATAAATATTCAATGATTTTTCATCAGTTTGCCAACTTTCTCATTGTGACTATCTGCAGGTCCTCTTCAGATCCATCTGTGGGTCCCTTTCTGTCTTCAGGTTATTGTTGTTGTTGTTATTGTTATTATTATTATTATGATGATGATGAACTAAACTTAATACTCATTATTCTTAGCCTCTTGGTTAGACATAGAGTGTGTCCACAGGAGAGGCTTTTGCTCCAGGGAGATTACAATGCAATTATCTCATGTTCTAAGGAGTCTAGTGTTGTTTAACTATGGAGTAAGATAGCCCTAAAAGTGACTTTTTTTTTAAATTTGTTTAACATAAGAATTGAATCTTTGAATTTGACACAGGAAAGCAAACATTTTTACTGGAAAGCTAGGCCAACTGAAGCTAGTACCCTATTTTACCAAGACATTATAATTCTAATGCAGCCTAGGCCTAAACTGGATGCGAGGTTGACTTTTAAAGGTAGCAACTGGTCTATAGGTTTAGACTTCTCTACTTGTCTCTAAACCCCACTAAATATTGTTTCCATCCTTATAACTTGACTCCCCTTTGACATTGTCTTCACTAGCTGAAAGGCTGGCTCCTCCTAATACCCTTCATCTTCAGCTTGATTATTTGCTTATTCAGCTCCCCTCAGCTTCTATGGTAGGTGCATTCCACCACCTGGGCTCAGAGACGCCAAGTTGTTTTTCTTCAAGGACTCTGCTCTCCACTGTGCAGATCAGTTCTCTTCGCTTTTGTTAAAAGTGCTTTAATCCCAAAACAGATTTGGTAGACAGAATTGCAGAGACATCCCAGAGTGATGAAAGCACAATGTATGACATTGCACTAGATAAAAAAAAAGGTGTCATCATTTAGATTTCTACCTAAGGTAACTTGTCAAGTGGTAATAAACTGGACCAAACTTCACACAGAATTTTTTGAAATAAATAGGACCTTAGCACCTATACCTGAAAACATAGTATGGGCCAATGCTAGCACCGTGTGGCTATGTTACTGACAAATCAATATTCCTAAAAGTGAAGAAATATCAGGCAAAGATTAACCATAGGAGAAGAAGGATATTTCTTTTCACTTTTCCTCCTAGTCACTGTAGTGAGCTGGTTGCAACACAAGGGGAGAGCTGAGCTGAGCTGTAAGGATCCCTGCGAGAATAGCATCTCTGTCTCTCACACTCAATCTGACAGACACATGCTATAAAAAAAAAAAAGATCAATTTTTTTTTTATAACATACTAACCTTATGTTAATCTCATAAATGTATACATCTAAGCTACCAAAAGTGGACAACTTCAAGCATTGTTTCTCTAAATATTGACCTATATCATACTGTGAAAGATGCAAACGATAGCTGGCAGCTCACCCACTAGTGTGCTTGTCTTAACGTTTTTCTTGCTTCGTTAGTTAACCATTCTGTCTCCTACCCACTGAAGAGATGTATTTTTAAACACACGTTAAGAGCCAATTCCAGAACTTATGTACAATAAGTGATTGAATATGTTTCCTTTAATTCACTAGTAATTTTGTCTCAATGCTTTATATTTTAAAACAAAATCTATGACAAGTGGAAACTAGTTCAGTTCAGTATCTTGAGTGAGGCAATTAAAATAAAACTCTTTTTTTTTGTGAAAAGAAATTGATGTCTTAATTTTTTTTCATGTGACTTTGAGTCTTCACAGGCTCTGAATTTTGCTTCAGGAAACTATGCATTATATCTTCACTCTGCCTTACCAGAACCATCTATTAATACAGAACTGAATAAATTATGCCCCAGAAGTAATTTTGCACCTAACAACTCAGCTACATATGAATTAACTATTTAATTCTACATAGTTTAAAAATATTTAATATGTTGTGAGGCAGACTGATCATCAGTCAAGTGATGATTTATACAACTAATTGAACTGTACTGTCCCTGCGTAAAGCCTAAAGAAATGCAACATCTTTTCCAGCTCATAAGAAATAATGTATTGTATGAATCTTAGTCTTGTGTCATAAAAATATGAACCAAACATGCATGCTTGCAACTGAAATTGTGAGGAACTCTTTGTCTTTTTTAAGCTCTTAGTGTAGTCAAAGGGTATTTCAGTCTTTTTTTTTTTTTTTTTTTTTTGGCTTTTTTTTTTTTT
>WHYT01017210.1:644178-657241 GCA_009806455.1 Tetrax tetrax | reverse complement strand
CAAATGTTTTTTTTTTTTTTTTTTTTTTTTTTTTTGGCCTTTTCATTTAGTTTTAAGTTTGTGACCCTTTGTTCTTAGAAATACAGAAATAGAATAGAAGTAAGGATTTTTTTTTCCCATGATATTCATTAGAATTCTGTGCTTCTGTGTTTCTGTGTCTGCTCAAAGGTTCTGTTGAAAGAGCTGGACTTTGGGGAAGATCTTCCTCATGAAAACCAAAGCTACCTCCTATGTAACTGTGGCTGCAGGTTGTATGCATGCTTGAACAGGAGTGTGAGTGCAGGAGAGAATTGACCAGTCATTCGACTGAACACTTCTCTAAATGGGAGGCTGAAGAGTATGAATGTAAGATGAGAGGGTATCCTTCATTGAGGAGCAGAGCTCTTGAGAAAGGGCTAGAAGGAAAGACAAAGATCTCTGATAAGAACAACACTGATGCAGATTGCCAAGGAACCTCTGGTATGAAAAAAAAAAACAAAGTGATGAAGATAAGGATCATATAATCCTTTTTATGAACTAAGGAAATGATGGCTTGGAATTGGTTCAGGGGATAGAAATGGCTGCAGAATTTATTTCCCAAACTGTACTGTTGCCCACAGATGTCACTGTGGTGATAAATCAGTGTTGAAGCTACGAGATCACTGGCAGAGCCCCAAGAAGGGAGGGCCAGCTTTCCTCTTGGAGCCAACTCTTTCCAGCTCCTTCCATTTAATTCTTTAGTAAAGATCACTCCAGGCTGATATACCACACATTGATGACCAACAGAGAGCTGCTCCAGAGCTGCAAACCAGGAGCAGGCTGCACATTAAGAGGTGGTCATCGCGATATACTCAACTTGCAATCCCTGCAAGAGTTTCCTCTTAAGGACACTGATGATAGCTTGGCTGGTTTTAGAAATCTATCACTACAGTTCTGGTATGCATACAATAAATTTTTTTTGTCCAGTGTGTCTGTTCTGGAAATGAATACTTGTCAGGCATTCCTCCATTTCTCATTTGATTTAAAAGGAAAAGAATATTGCCAAATATTGCCTCTCCTATCTGGAATTTTTTTTTTTTTTATAACTTCTTAAAGGAATCTGTTAAGTAAGAATTAGTATAATTTATAAGAATGCTGTTTTGTTTATATGTATATTATATATATTTTCTATTAGCTAATAGTACTTTCAAGTACCTCCATCATTGACAATGGTAAGTAACATTACTGGTGCCAATGACAGCTTCTGGCCCTGTGCTGGTGACTAAGACTTTGGAGTAGTATGTGTTCCACAGATTAAGAACTATTGTATTATGTTATGTTGTATATACAATATATTATTCATTCATGTTGTAATTAAGTTTCTGATTCAATTCTATTTGAAAGTAGCAAACTGCAGAAACACTATGGGCTAATGAAATGTATTAGTCAGAGGAAAAAGCTCAGATTATATATTCTTTAGATACATACTACTTTTAGTTTGCCCACATGTTCAGACACAGATCATTGTCCATAGACTCCAAGTAAACATGGCTATTCTTACTTTCCTCTCATTCTCCTTTGTGGATTCACAGAATGACAGAACGATGAGACCATTCCGTAGCATCCCACTCACTGCAAAATTCATCCAATATTTTCAGTAAAGGAATATTTTTTTCCCTACTGGCTGATCTTCTGTTATGAAGTTTAACCCACTTGGGTGTGCACGGAGAACATCTCAGTTTTCCAGCCCCAAAATATGTTCTTTTGTGCCAGAGTCAACAGGAAAAGAAGACTTACAGCATCCAACTGGCTTAGGTTCATATTCCCCTGATGCCCAAACAACCAGAAAGCAGCAGGACCAAAATATTTCATAAATTTCTTCCTAGGTGGTACAGACACTAAGACAGGATGTTTGGATCTTTGGCCAGTCCCTGCAGGAACATTACAATACAGGGAAATGTTGAGCACACTACTCAAGTTTATAAGGGACGTTTAAAACTTAACTGGATAACAAATTAGGGAACTTTAGGGAACAGTCCTGATCTGCCATGCAGTTGAACTACCTGATATAGAAGGCATTTACATGTTCTAATCTTATTGTTAGATCCATTGTTACTGGGTGGTTCAGTGACCACACAGGTGGTGAATCTATTCACTTCACAACCCTTTTCAGGTAACTCTGATCTCTTCCATTCCTTTCAATGTAAAAATAATAACCACCTCAACAATAAAAACTAATAAAATTTATTAGCAAGTAAGAGAGGCAATTTAGTAGAGAGAAAAGACTAGTGGATGTTATGTGCAGATATTCACCTGTATATCTGTGTCAACAATTTCAGTTCTGCTTCTGGAGGAAATTAGAAAAAAAAAAAAATAGCTCAGTTCATTGTTCTATGTCATTTGCATGGGGCTAATAGAATTTTCATTGATATTTCTTTTGTAATTAGAAGCTAAACAATAGTCAGTGGCCTACTTCTGTTTCATACACTAAATAAACCTTCCTTTAGTTATTATGAAACTTTATGTTCCTCCAGACATCTCTTTCTTCCAGGCATTACACAATTAACAGGTAAAACCAAATCCTACTCCGAAGAGCTTATCATCTACGTGGTCAAGATCAAACCAGAGATATAGTCAGTTTTTCAAGGTCATCTGATAAGCAGTGGATCAAAAGAGAAATGAAACTCTGTCTTCTCAACTCTTGGTCTCCTGCTTTGTTTTCTCAAGCACGCAGCTTCTCTTGGAAACACTCTTTGGTATCTGATTTCTTTTGATATAAAAAGAAATGTGGCGTATTATGTTATAACTTCGTACTGTCCATTCCACTCAAGTTAATACATTCTTCAGTTGGTCAAGCTGTTTATTTTTGAGGAATGCTTCATGTTAGAAGCAAAAACTAAAAAGTTTTTGCCAGACATCAAAACCATATTTATTCCGTTTGGAAGTATGTGTGAACTTGAACAAAAACTATGTGTGAGGAAAATTTGAAACACATTTAAGGCACATAAACCTTTTTTTTTTTTTTAATACACAAATTCTCATCAATTTGAGATTATAAGACATATTGACTATAGTTCTTGTGTATTTTGAATTACTTTCATAATTTCTGTATAGAGTCATTAGCATGTTTTCTGTGCAGATTGTTTCAAAGTGTCATAGTACATAGCCCAGTTGTTTCTGTATTTTATTGACCGACACTAGTTTATTATGTAAGAATATTAGAAAATTGTCTATGATTGGTTTGACCCATCTCTCCTAAGTTTCACAATCTGCTTTCACTATCTGTTTGATCTGGAGTAGAAGTTAGTAGTGTAAGCTCTCTTCCTGGTCAACTATGACTAGGATCCTCCAGGTAACGTGTTGCCTGAGTTCTCTCCACTGACTACACAAAGAATAGGATTATTATCTTAGTTTAGATGGCAACTTGTAATGACAATCTAGGTGGGATGAATTCTTGCATGCAGGATAGTATCTTACCAACAATTAGAAAAAAAAACTATAGTTCTGTGACAGTATAATAATTTATGATAATTCTTTATTCTTTAATTCTGCCATGAAGGCTTTAGTTTTGCTGTGGTGTGTGGCATTCTTCCATGTATGTTAAAAGTTAAAAATATCACAGATTTTACTTTAAACATTTAAATATGCTGAAAGGGCTTCATAGGATGTTACAGCTTCCTCCAGAAAGTCTGCTGAATCAATACCACTATTCTTATCTGCAAAAGGAGTCTGTATTTTCACAGCAGTTTACTCCTCCTGCTTTTCCTCCTTCTGTGCCTACTGTCTATGGATATTCTAGTAAATCAGTTTATTGGTCATAGTTTCTGCAGGAACATTGACTTTTAGGAGATATTAATGGAAAACTAGTTTTCATTTTGTTAAGGCACGTCTGAAGAGGGAAATACAGGTTCTAAAAGTTGTGGTCAAAAGCTGAGGAGCAAAAATAATGTTGTGCGAGCTCTGTCTCCAGTCAGAAATATCTAGAGTGGCTCAGATTTCATATATTTGGAAGGATCTGCTGGAGTACAATTGACAGACCACAGAGTATTTGCACAAAATAGGCAGCAATTTTGAATGACTAATGTGTTTGAGAAAATTGCAAACTGCTTATAAAAAAATCCTCAGACAGGAATAAGCAGAACATTTGTCAAATTCTTATTCACTTGAAGCCTTCTATCTGTCCCCAGTTTCATATTTGAAGGGCAACTGAGGACTGAAAATATTCCTTCTGAATTAAATACCACCAATATGTTGCAGAACTACAGTAAATTTGAAAGCCATCAGCAGCTGCAAACAAAGCTAAATTACAATCTCCTTTTTATATGAGTAAAACCAGGTGAAACTTTGGTTCTGACAGCATGTGGAGTAAAGTAAATTATGTATGGGTGAGTGATGCTGGAATGCTAGGGTATCAATTTAGAATAGCATATGGAAGATTTATGAAGAGTTTTGTGCAATGGGAAGTGACTCTACAGTTCTGATGCTGAGGACAAACTAATAAGCTAGTATTGCAATCCACTGGTGCTCAAAAACCATAAGCTAATTCCCTAGAAATCTTTTGATTGGTTTAAATGTGAAGAAACATTTCAGACTAATACCAAATATCACAAGATTTGTGATAAAATCTAAGAAGCCGGCAACATGAAGTGTAAGTTGCACCCAATTTTTCTCCATCAACAAAATCTCTTTTACTTTTTTTTTTTAATTGAAAACCAAACCATGCAGAGAAATATGTTCTTTAATTTAACATTTACATTAATTTTAAGTAAGAAAAGTATTTTTTTCAGTGACTATTGCAGTCTAGTACTGTTAACACTTTTACGGTGAATTAACATTGCTTATTTTTGGGAGTGCTCTTTAATCAATTTTTTTACCTATTATATCATGGAAATTAGTCTTTCCATGAGTGTTTTTATACTAAGATTTATTTGGTTTCAGAGCAGTTCGAACAACTGAAAGTTTTTATTTTTCATGTTTACTTGCCTGAACTAAAAATTGTTATGGAAACCTGTGGAGGAGAGAAAAACCTGGGACATGTTTCATACAGATCCTTTGTTTCTCCTGCATGATTTCCTAGACTGTAGTGGTTTAACTCTGGGCAGCAACTAAGCACCAGGCAGCTGCTCTCTTACTCCCCTCTCCACTCCAGTGGGATGAGGATTAGAATTATAAAAAAGTAAAACCCATGCATTGAGATAAAGACAGTTTAATAGGACAGCAAAGGAAGATAAAACAATATTAATATTGTTTTATTGTATATTAATAAAATAATATACAAAACGAGTGATGTACAGTGCAATGGCTCACCACTCACTCAACAATGTCCAGCCCAACCCTGAGCAGCAAATGCCCCCACCTCATGGGGTTCCTCAGTTTATATACTGAGCATGACATGATATGGTATGGAATAACCCTTTGGCCAGTTTGAGTCACCTATCCTGGCTATGCCCCCTCTGAGCTTCTTGTGCACCTCCAGCCTTCTCACTGGCAGGTTATGAGAAGCTGAAAAGTCCTTGACTTAATGCAAGTAGTACTTAACAACAACTAAAACATCAGTGCGTTACCAATATTATTCTCATACTAAATCCAAAGCACTATACCAGCTACTAGGAAGAAAATTAACTCTGTCTCAACCGAAACCAGGACATAGACAAAATGATACTGACATTAACAATGTCAGATCTCTGTGACTTTGACTCTATCAGTCAGCAGTGGGGACAATAGGAAGAAAATGCAAACAGGGATGCGTACACATTGATCACTAATGCCTTTCCTCCATCAGAAGTTGCATCCATTAGAAGCTGCTATAACAGATTAGCTCCAAGGAGTGTGGTTGCTCTCCAACTATGACAATATTATCATAATCACACTAAAGAGGTATTAATGTCTTTCCGTATGTAGTTTCCTTTTTAAAACAGGAAAGTTAGCTCCCACTAACTGGCAAGTGCCAGCTCCAGATGGTGATGCTGAAGATGAGTTAGTTCCTCCCATCAAAGCCATGATAATATGTTAGAATACAATGCAAACCCACCATATTGTTTTCTTGTAAGCAAAAGTTCTTATTCAGAAAATGTAATCTTTTTTTTCATATGTTACAAGGGTAAATAGATTTCTTTGCTAAGTACAAACAAATAAATATTCAGAAAAAAAACCAAAAAACATTTGCTGTTGAATTTTCCAAAGCTGTCCTTTGATTCACTGACTAAAAAGATAAAAATGAATAAATACTTTTGGGGTCACTCCGAACTGAAAGCATTTTCAGTATTACTGCTGAAATGCAAAATTAGAAAAAATAACTTCAATACATTTCAAAATGAGAAATGTTACTTTATATTAGGATTTTTATGGACTTATAATGAAAATTTGGTAAACGTTGAAAGAAAGAACCATTTAAAAACAGAGAAAATGTCTTTAGAAAAATATTGAAATAAAATATTTAACATTTTCAACTTTTTTTTTTATTAGCTTTGACTTACTTCCTTCCTTTTCCTTTTTTTCCCTTGTTTACGAACTATTTGGCAACAGTTTTGATCAACTGTGGTTGAAACTGAAATTTTTCCCGGCTCCAGTAACACTATTTTTGCTTTCTACAGCCTCATCCACAGCTACCATTTCTTCATTAAAAAAAAAAAAAAATATTATGAATCAATAATAGATCATAGACCAAGGAAATAATTTGAACAAGTGTTGCTGTAACTCTAGAGAAACAGGAAAAGTAAAAAAATTATCAACAAGAGTTTAAACTTTGTCATACAGAGTTTTCTGCTACATCTAACTTAAAAGTAAAGTATGATGATTTTCTGCTTGGCACCTTGTTATAAAAGTATTATTATTTCATGTTATAAAATGTGTCAAGGATCAATGTTTAAATGTCCTCAATATGATTTTAACACCAGGATATGTACTCTATAATGAAATTTGTCAGTAAAATATGGAGGCTAATATTCTTCAACTATGATCAGTATTTTATTTTCTGCGATGTCTTTTTGAACCAGACAGGACAGCATCTGAGACAATATGTACTTCAAAGTGTCAGACTATATGCTGTGGAGTATATATGCTCGAGCTGCTGATGTCCAGAACTGTGTTATTAATTTTCCTGTTTTCATATTTTTGGAGATCATGAATCTAGATTTAATATACCATTACTTTCATTTACTATTGCAGTTTCTATGTCTCTTGCAATTTTTAAGCTTTTGATTACGTTCTACTGAATGTGCTAAGGAATTATGACTGATTAAATGAGAGAATAAATCTTCTTTGGCAGAATTCTTTAGCCATGCTTAGTGGGTGAATTAGACCCGAGATTAATCAAATTGCAGATCCACTACATTTCTGTTATAACTGCCATAGTTTCTTGCAGTGCTATGGTCCTAAAACAGTTTCCAGTCTATTGGGTACTCAAAAAGCATAGACTTTTTCTATTTATTATCAAAGAAAAGGATAGCTGTAATGTCATCTGGAAAGCTCATAGTCAGAAGGAAAGTTGAAGAGGGTGATTATTGAAAAGGTATATCTAAGTTGCGTCTTTCCCATATGCCTATCACTATATGCATTGAGGTTTGGATTAGTATTGTATAATTTGATTTTAAAAAAGAGTCATATTAGCTTTGTTTAACCAGTAGGTCCTTACTTTGCCAGTGTCCTGCTTTGCCAGTCTCCTGCCTTGCTCCTGGCATCCATGGTCCTTTTCTACAGGATGTGTAGTGTCTTCTTCCATACATTCCAAATCTACGGCCAACATTGTTTTAATCTTACAGATCTGTGGATCTGTCCAAGCAGTTTCCAATAATTTAACTTCTTGGAAAAAGTAATAGTATGGAGCATTCTGTCAAGGGACCCTGTCAAGTCATATAGTAAAAGATTGCAAATGTTCCCCTTTGTTTTAACTGAAATTGATTGTGTAGGAAGATGTTGTCCTGCCACAGCAGGCTACACCAAGCGATGCTTTTTATATTTTCCTTAGTACAGAGAAAGGAAGGCTTAGTGGTTAAAGAAACACATTCTTTAATGTTGTTCCAAAGCTGAGAACACAACCTATTCTGTATTCACATAACCATGGCAGAAAAAAAAAAAAAAAAAAAATTGGGATAACCATTCACATTATGTTTGTTTAACTATTCGTATTTCCCTGACATTTAATCACTGAAGCATTAATTTTTCCTAATTGAAATTTCTGTTTTCTTCAAGTCCATTTTTTATTCTAATCTAAAGCATTCTTTTCAATTTCAGAGTGTCATAGCTTGGAGGATATCAGCTGAAATCTTTATATTAGTCTCATTGCCATACTGAAGGTGTGCAATTAGACATCTTTCCACCTACTAGCCATGCCATTCTGAGTCTAGCTCTCAATAAAATAAACCATTTAAACTAATATGTGGTGATTCTGTACATGTTTTTTCTCACAGTGTACAACAGAACTAAGCTTGACAGTATTAACAGGTTTTTTCAGCTACCAAAACAAAACTAACCACTGTGTTAGTTACGGAAAGCTGTATGCTTTTGAGTACAGACTTCCATGAAATAGCAAATGCAATTTTATAATTTAAAAAACACATTCATTTCAATGTTTAATTTGTACACAGTTATTACAAACCTGTAAGAGCTTCCCACACATAATCAGTTGGATATTATTTGGTAATTTGCTTGAAAAAAATTAACTGTAACATGGATTTTCCCCTTCTGTTTTGCTACAGGCACCCTGTGCCTAATGTAGTTGGGCATTTGATTATATTTCAGTAAAGTTTGACCCAGAACAGTTTTATCCCATCCAGAAAATCAGTACAGTTAGGAAGTGTTCAGACAGGAATCTTCAATTGGAGAAGTAACCCTGAGAAAACTGTTTTGTCACAGTAGTATCACATGGAGAAAAAGTAATCTAAAATCTTTCTTTTTTTTTTTTTTTCTAAAAACTTCTCTTTTCCAAGTTCCTTTTCAAGAGCCACATTTCCTGTACAGCAGATTAGGTGAAACTTTAGAAAAATCTGGAGGTTATGATAACTGCTCATCTTTGAGTATAACTGCAAAGGCTGTTAAGCTCCTGTGTGGAATAGACAGCTGGAACTGTAAGAATCACTGCCCAAAGCATATTTTTTTGAAAAATTGGTTAAGATTCAGATGTATAGTGTGGGTTATCATTCATCTGAATGCACAATGGGGAAACTGAGTGTCAGATGACAGAAGTGTTTGCGTGCAGAGTAACGGAATCACTAAAGAACTGCACAAAGAAGCACCAGAAACACAGTGAGGAATATTTCTGTGCATCTAAGTGAAAACTAAGGAAAGTGCATTTAGGTAGTATATTTGCTGTTAAAAGCACGTGTGCTGTTAGAAAACATAGTACTACAAGAAAATAAAGCACAGCTGGTCTTAGGGCTCTAGTACTAGGAATTGAGATTTTATGTATGACATTTATATCCAGGATGTAATAGAGGAATGCAAGAGAAATGTCTGGCTCCATCGTTAATTTCTTCGCTAATGGAAAAGAAAAACATCAAAAATCTGAATACTAACTATCACTATGTGGTGTAGCTAGTATTCACCTTCCTGCTATTTCCAGAAATAATTGAGAAAAAATGTAAAGATTCTTCCTTAAGAAGAGGAGAGAGACTTCATTAAGAAAAGGGAATGCAGGTGCTTTGTATGTCTGACATCAAAAGAGAACACCTACCTCTACTCCCTTATCAGTTA
Organism: Tetrax tetrax; assembly: GCA_009806455.1. NCBI lineage: Eukaryota > Metazoa > Chordata > Aves > Otidiformes > Otididae > Tetrax > Tetrax tetrax. The sequence continues at coordinate 647,593 of WHYT01017210.1, read as the reverse complement.
TTAGCAGGCACTAAACAGAATGGGAGCATTAGGTAGGCTGAAAATGCTTTGAGCCCAAATACAAATTTTGTATTCAGTACTAAGAGAAAATAGTTTTGTGTAGCCTCTCTGATTGTGAACTCAGTCATATGGGAAAAAACATTAACTTCATCTGAAATCAGATTTTTGCTCCAAAAGCTCAATGAAAGGAATGTTAAATCTTTTTTTTTTTTTTTTTTTTTTTTTTTTTTTTTTTTCTGAAGAAATTATAAAGCATACAGCTTCTGCAGCTGTGCTGTTTGGGCTCGAAGGGAAGCCCAGGGGCTAGGATCAGGCTCAGATCATCTGTTTATGCATTTTTAATACCTAAAACTAGAAAAACTGAACAAAAGTATGTATGCATTGGCCTACACAATACAGCAAATACTTTTGAATTTTGGTAGGTTAAAGATCACTATGCTTTCACAGGAAGAGGGAAGAAGCCCAAAAGAGCCCAAAAGAGCTCTATTTCTCTTATAGTCCCATCTAATCCAAATGGCTTTCAATGGATGAAGTCAATTACTCTGAAATATTTGGTTCTTGCTCAGCAGCAGTATTCAGTGCTTGTCTATCCAAGACCTTATATGAGGTCTTTCTCACAATGAGAAAAAAAGGAAACAATGTAAGATTTATTTTTCGCTAAAAGAACTGAATTAATTAGTGATGGCTTACAGATTTCACGGGAAGCACCAACAGGTTTACAATCTGACCTAATGGTAGCTGTTCTCCTGGCACTGATAAAAGTTTTCATGCAGGGGATCAGAGAAAGATTATGTCATATGAATCCTCCTTTCGCAGCTGTTTGTATGGGTTAGCTAGAAGGTTACAGATGCTTTTTATACCATTAATTGCCTTAGGAGAGTTCTTGGCTTGTGCATGTCTAAACAACCCCTCACAATCCAGATTGTGTTTCTCCTGCCTCCTGCTCCTTAAACAGCTTTTGTAAGAAAAGGTGACAAAATCTAGCCCTAAAATTTGCTCATGTATGTCTGTTCTTACAAGATTCCTCCCTGTACAGATTCTTTATGGTAAATCCCATAATAATAATCCACTCTGCAGTGCCACTACAATAAGATAAAACATTTCAAATTATTGCTGTAAAATCCCATAGTATTTTGTAAAAATGATAAACTTAAAGAAAATAGGTCCTTTGAAAATGTATGCATCAACCAGGAGCCATCAGTAATTAATTAATATGTAATTGAATCCTGATCTCAGGTCTTTAAACGTGAATGCAAAGTTGCTTCACTGATGTCAATAGCATACTAACAACTCTTAAATAGAGTCAGTAGGTGATCTTTCATATTTATGATTTCTATTCATAGATTTATAAAATACATTTGTTTCACAGCTGCCAGAGCTGTAGAAAATTTTCCAAGTAATATACAAAAGATAATTAAATTAAATGGTTGAAATTCCATAAATATTTTGAAAAATATATTAAATTTATACTACACCGATATATTTCAGTTGCATCATAACTTTATTAAATATCATCACAAATAAGAAATACATAATAATAGCTGATCATGATGGTAATGGTTAATCCTTACTAAAGGACTAACATTTGCAACCTAAATGTTGTTTGAGGGATCTGCATTCAGACTGACCTTGCTCCCCAAATGGTGCAATCAATTTGAATATGGACAAGGTAATAAAACAAAAAAAAAATCTTCTGAATCAAGTTTCCACTCTGAAATTTTGTACTGTGCTCTAGTTAAAGACAACATTACATCTTAAGAAACACTGCTAGACTCTTTTGGTAAAGGGGCCAAGCAAAACACTAGAATTGAGGCCCATGTAGAAGGAACACATTCCAGATGTTTAAACCCTAGGAGAATCTGTTAACTTGAATTGTCACAGTAAAAGAGTAAGGGAAAACAATCTCCAAGGTAGATGGAATCTAAATTGTTATAAGGACTTTATAAATAAGTTCAGCACCTTGCGTGGCCCTCAGATCTTTATAGGAAATCGGTTGAGTTATTGGCAAATACCGTTTTGTTAACTAGCACTGCCAAACAAGGTGGTGTCCATTATTAATATATGTATATTGAGGGGAAAAAAAGTAGGGAGAGACCTTGAAATCTTGCTTTGGTGACAGAGTGGCTGTGGGAGAAATTTAGGAAATGAAATCCAGCTGAGTGGTCCATAGAGCTCCCATTTGAGGTTACCTTGGCTTTGGCTGATGGCCTCCCCTGACACCCTTGCAGAGTCCCTAGCACTTAGGAACCTATTCACACCATGCTCCACCGTGATTCAGGGGTGACCTGGACAGGTCCCAGATGTTCCCCAACTGAAAGTGTACTACAGCCCCAGTGCCTCTTGTTGACAATCCTGGTAGGTGTCAGTACTGCTGCCTGCTCATGTGTTATCAGCCATGTGGCCAAAAACTTGACCCATGGAGCTGGAGAGCTGTGTGTATGTCTGCCCCAGGAGCTGGAGGGGATGCTACCACTGGAGAGGAGAAATGGAGGTGGCCTCGGGCTTCTGTGTTACAAGGTAAAAGAGGTAACGAGAAGCATCTCCAGTACCTTCTCAAAGAGTAGCCCTTGCTCAGTTAGCTTCCAGCTCCAACACCTTCGGCAGCTCTCAGTTCGCATGCACCCTGTGGGCTACAAATGCCTCCACTCTCTGAGAGGCTTCTTGTAGGAACTGTGTGTTGTCAGTGGCTTCCTAAGAGTCTTACATGCCTTTTGTTGCTTCCTAGGATCTTTCATCTACAGACTGACACTTTTAGGTGTTTTAACAATGATGCTGCAAAACCTGGAAGTACATAAGGTGCTTCCTTGCGTTTCACTCTTAGTCTGTGAGTTACCAAACCAGCTGTAAGGGGAATAGGCATGTTGAGTGAAAAGAGGATGCAGTTGTGTAAAATATCACTATATACCACAAATGTTTCTAAGATCTTTTAATAACTCTACATGATTTTTCACATTTCTAATGGCTATCTTTGCCACAGTTTGCATGTAACCCACAGATGCAGAAATCAAGAATGAAAGGAAACTGCATGTGAAAGATCAAAATTTCCCTCTCAAAAATAATTTCTTTAGGAAATAGTGTAACTATTTGAAACAATGTGCACACACGGACACAGAAATGTGCTGCCACTTGTTGAGAACTGTACCCTTATTGGTACCAAATATCTCATTTCTGCTGACCGAGCAACTGGCACGTAGTTAAAGCTGCCCACCAAAGAAAAGCTTTCCTCAGTTTCTAATGCATTGCAAATCCAGCCTCATACTAGCTTCACACTGAGCTTGGGTTCAGAAAGGGTTGGGGTGTAAACAACATTATTTCAGAGTGTGGGCTTCTTTCTGTAACACTTGAGAGTTTGTGTAGACATAAACTGAGAGTGGTACAGGTTGGCCTATTTTGATTCTCTTTTTTTTTTTTTTTT
>WHYT01017210.1:516924-644158 GCA_009806455.1 Tetrax tetrax | reverse complement strand
TTTAGATAGAGAAAAAAAAAAAAAAAAAAAAGACAAAGAGAGAAAGACATTGATAGATGGAGAGAAAGTTTTGTTATGTTACAAAAAAAAAATTCTGTTTCAGGCTTATCCCAGCAGAAGTTCCTACAAAGCAAATCACTCCTAAAGAAGTTGCTCTTCTGGGAACTTAACACTATTAACAAATTAGTGAACACTGGTTCTGAGTTAAGACATTTGGCTTTTAATAAATTACTCTCCCTACACAGTGCTGCCTGTCTTTTTCAGGCCACTTTGCTTCTTATTACATTATCTTAAATGGGAGTGAGAAGCAGGTTCAGTGTATGTGTTTTAAGCGTGAAACTTCCTGAATAAATTGCTTTATTGCTGTATCAGTAGATTTTATTTGTGATTAATTATTATGTTAAATATATGTTGTAAATGAATATATATATGTAGCTTCTACAAGTGTCTCCTGCATCCTTAATACACGAAGATGCAGGAGAGAGTCATAGAATATGATGAAGGTTTTTTGCTTGTTTCACAAATTATACTAATTCACTTGTTTATACAACATTGCCTGGGCTGTGAAAATGTGAAAATTGTGTGAAAATATGTGATAATCCTGCTGCACAGGACTTTTTGAATGCATTTTCTGTGTTCAGAAGTCCTTGTGGCATTCAGTTGTTCTGTCAAACTTGTACTAGTATATAAAAATTGCAATATTTGATGAAAATATCTTTACTTTCCAAATTCCCATGTATTTGTACCATTACACTCATATTATCATAGAACTAACATGAATTTATGATCAGTAATAGCAATATCTATCTTACATTTAGCATGTTACACTACAAAATTGAAGGTAGTTTGAAGATGGGAATAATTATGATTTCCCCATTAACATAGTAGTAATAGTAGTAAATGGGAACTCATGTCTGTGTCTAGGTCTTCACAAGGTTTTTCATGTCAGACAAGATTTCTACTGAAAAAAAATGTGTTGTGAACACCTGGCTTTTTATAGGCACATATATATAAGTCTTAGATTTAGCAAACAACTTTTTTTTTCAGGTTTATATGAGACTGTATGGGGTTCAAAACCAGAGACATAAGTATTAACGGGAGACACTATGCATATAGTGTCATATAGGATGAGATACATAACCGGGATCTAAGAGACTCCGCAACTGTATGTATGGAGGATAGGACAACTCTTTCCCATCCAACTCTATTTTTCACATCAAGTCCTGAACCCTAAACAGACAAGCAATATAATCTGAAGTAATGAGAATGGTGTTTCATAGCTACAAAGAATGAGATGAACTTGTGCAGAGAAAAAATACATTGTCTCAGACCAAGTAGCAGTGCTGGGAAAAATACACACACTTTTGGAATGTGTGGAACAAGGCACCTCTGCTTTAAAATGTGACACATATGAACTCAATTGTATCTGAACCCAGATAGCTTAATTTCCAAACTAAAGTGTTACACATACATCCAGGCTTTGAATTTTTTTACTACTATGCACATGTATGTGTACCATTTGGTTTTCTGATGAGCTCACGGATCTTGGACTTAGATAATCTGTTTTTTTAATCTTCCTGACATTTTATCATACTTCTCATTAGAAGACAAGAGAGGTATGTGTAAGTGACTTTTTTTCCTATTAATGTTACTTTGCAAATTAAATTCAGACGGCAATTCCCCCCGCCTCCTTATTAGAACTGCCTTGGCTCCAAGGTTGAAATTCCTGGCTGTTTCAAATTTGGAAGGCTTCCCATGGTAATCACATTCAGTATCAGAGTGTGGTCTGTACGCTCAGCATTGCCTTATTTAGATCTGTCAGGCAGCACTGACTAGCTGGAACCAGTTTAACTTTCAGCAGGAGAAGAGTAACAGGAGCCCAGCCCCAGTCTTGAATAAACCAGCAGGAACTCGGCAAGAAGCTCTTCCCAGATAAGCAAAGGCACTGTCCTATGGAGAGCTTGTCTCCGCTGAAAGACTGGAGATACATTGTTTTAACAAACTCGCCTCAAGCTGTTGAAATCATTTGAGGGAACAGCTTTGGGGTTTATGATTCTCCTAAATTGCTTTGATTTCAAAAATATGGAAACTTTGATTTGTATCAAGATTATTTCTATTCAGCCCTGATCCCTACCACATGCATGCGCTCTGCAGGAGTGGCTTTGTGTGTGTCCATGGGCATTCTCTTAGGAAGACAAGGAGCTTTCAGATTAGGATTTTGGTTTTTTTCCTGTTACTGCTTCACTGTAGATATAGAACTAGCTTTGACAGAGCATCAGCGGCAGCATATAATTTAAAAAGAAAAAAAAAAAACCGCATAATTTGCCTAGCGACAGGAGCATTCAAGTCTGGGCTCTTTTGCTTCAGCTCCAAAGAAAGCTTCTCTCTCTTCCCTCAGACCAAGATAATTCTGGTGGAAGTTTCCTGCCTTTCATGTAGCCTCTCTTTCCTTACTCTGTCTACTTACTCTTCAAGACCTCATATCTCTTCTATTTCCATGCCCACTTTCCTTCACCGCAAAGTTCAAGACTAAGGACAGCAGCAAGTGTGAGAGATGGCTGCTGCCTCCTGGCACACAGCTTTAGGGAAGAGTGGCTTGGCTGACCACCCAGTCAATAACTTGGATAGCAGTTTATAATATTAAATTACTAGTACAAAGCTGCTGCTTAGACTCTAGTTCTCCCTGAATGCATTCATTGCACATTTATTTATTTCTTTATTAATGAAATTGGCATCCTAACTTAAGAAGGATTGATTTTTGCTTTACACCTGCTGATCAAAACCATGCTGCTTTTGTGAAGTGAGCATATGGGAGGAAGGAATAGACTTGTAACAAAGCTCCTACCACACTCAAGGGAGCAGCATTGTAGCCAGCCCTCTCATGGTACTTTTGTCTGGCCACTGCTGACTGCTTTTACCACATTAGAGAGATATTATTTGAAAAATTACTTGTCCTGAGATTGCTTGGTACAAGTGATCCAGATGAAAACGTACAAATTTAGTATCAAGAAGCTATGGATTTTGAAGGTGGTTGCAGTCTGATGGATTACTTTACTAGCTCAGCCACTGCATGGCATACTGTCCTGCTTCGTAAAGAAAAAGATGAGGGACAAGAAAGAAAAAAAAATCCTTTGTCCTTGCCTGTTGACATGAAGTTCAACACGAAAATAGACCTATCTGCACTTTTTACAATTGTGACTGTGTCTAGTTTTCTCAACACCTCTCTCTTCATCCCTTTTCTCAGGATGAAAGATAAGCATTAGACTGGGTTGCAAGCTGGCCTTCGCAACACTTGGAAAGAAAGAATCTGTTTTTGGAGCTTTGTGATTAAAATCCAAGGTGTCCCATGCAAAAGTTACTAAATTGTGAATGATTCAGAGCTGAGACAGAATCTCAGATAAGGCTTCTGCAGTACAAATAAATTTGAGGCTGAATTAGATGCTTGCTTCTCATAGAATCATTTAGATTGGAAAAACCTGTAAGATTATCAAGTCCCACCATAAACCTAACACTGCGAGGTCCACCGCTAAATCATGTCCCTAAGCACCACATCTACAGGTCTTTTAAGTACCTCCAGGGATGGTGACTCAACCACTTCCCTCACACTATTTTCCCAAACCCACTTTGCACAGGCTGCCTAACCCTAAATTACACAGCTGTGTGAGAAAAGGCTTGCCTTCAGTGCTTTGTGTCATGCCTTGTTGCCTTGTGGCCCCTCAGCCACACATCTGGATCTGGCACTGCACACACATGCTGGGACTGGCTTTTGCATGATGTTTGCATCTATAGCTCCCTTGCTCCTCAGTGATCCCTGAGAAGAGGTGTTGACAAATCAGGGAGCACAACTCCGCTCGTGAGAGGGAAATGGCAGAAGTCTACCTGTCTCCTATACCCATGGGGATTTAGTTTTGTACCTGTCTGTAAGGAGAATTTACTAATGTACACAGTGTTGGTGACTGTGGCTTCAGGGCTGAGGAGATCTGAACTTCTTTTATTGAAAGTACTCTATTTTCCAATGTCATTGAGACAAATAAAGGTGGAATTATGTCTAAAATGTTTACCTAGGAAATTCATGGTAGCAAAGAGAAGAGGGAAAGTACAGAGCATCCCAGTTAACTGGCCCATGGACTGTTCCTAACAAAATGGGACGATGAGTTCCCACTATTCCTAGATATAGTATCTAGCTATGAATACAGGCATTTATCTCAGTGTCATTTAGCAATATTGTTATAATATAAAATAAATTATACACATACATGTATAAAAAACATTATCTAGTCATAGGGATCTTTTTGACCACTTTAAGCCAAATTAGAAATAAAAGAAGCTTTTTCAAAGACAACTTCCAATAAATTCTGTAAAAATAAGTGGCTGGGCAGAAGAGGAGAACAAAATCAAACTCTGACTGGTGGAAAATTCAGGCAGAAGTCAGACTTGCTTGGTTGCAAGCAGCTAGTTGGCTTCCTAGCCAGCCTGTATATAACAAATGTATTACACACCTCTTTATCTTGCCTGGTGGGGCTGAAATGGATAAGGAGCTTTGGGGACATGGGTGATAGGTAAGGACATAAACCAGCTTTATTAGTTCCACTATTCAGAAAATAACTTATATTTTATAACCAAACAATAATTGTATAAAATACTGTGTAATTTCTTTCTGTAGTATATCACTCTTTTAATTGTTATGTGCATAGAGTGGAAAAATCTGAAGTGCCCTTACTGCCTAAAGCTCTGCACGAGCAATGAAGTGAGGTATACCTAGACTAGCCATGTTTTGTATAGTAAAGGGAAGCAAAAACTTACAAAAAAATCAGCAGACTCAAGATGATTTACAGGAAAATGTGGCAATCAGTTTGACACACTAAAGAAGTGAGAACAAGAAATATACCTCTATGCCCATTATTTTTATATCTCTGGGTTGTGGCCAGTTACTCAGGCAGTAGGTTTGTATTTCAGGTGCTTTTGCAACCTTCTCTGGAGTCTCCCTCCCTTGACTATGTAAGGAACTTTGGCTCCTAAGCATAGAAGCCCTCAATCACAATTTTAAATTAGACACATACTTAAAATAGTGTGAATAATGCCCTGAACTTAATGTAAAGTTGTAAAGTTGTTATATAAATTCCCAGGGAAATACAGATTGTCCTGATATTTCTAAGATCAGTGAATGAAAACATTTAGCGGTGGGAGCCATAGGGTTACAAGTGTTGATTTCATGGCCAGAATTCAGCATTAGCATCTGACAGTGTTCCTGTGTCTGTGGAAATTACTGAAAAAATGGTTACCAGTAAGATATTACTAGACTTAACCATCACCGCTATAACAAATTCATGCTAGCTGAACCATTACAGGAACTTTCACCTTCAGTCCGTAAGAATTTCTTTCCTGTTCAAGGATAACGTATGATACTGGGAACGCCACAGGAAGATTACTTTGCCATATCCTTTTATTATTTCTTTTGTACAGATAAGCCAGGTTTCATCTGCCAGAATTGTCAGTCCACCACCTTTTATGAGAGCTACGTTCACTATAAAAATGAAAATAAAATAAAAAATGTTGGGGAAAAAAAAAGATTGTTGCCAAATACATTATGTACAGGAAAACCTAGTCACGTATTATAGGGTGGAAATGAACTTTAAAGTGTGATAGGAATACATGGATATTAGCCCACTTACCCTATGGAAAAAATGAAAGTAGCTGATCATGCCCTAAGCAGGAGATATGAAAACCAGATGGTTCTTAAAACTGAGTGTAAATCCACAGCGTGTGTAGCAAGGGCAACTAGTGAACTATGGAAACAAGAGTCATTGCAAAGCTTAATTAGCTCTGTTATATTTGATCCAGGATAAAAACATTCTGGCGATCCTTTGTTGAGGCCTCTGTCTTGTAAAGTAGAATTCCTCCTTGTTACTACTGCAAAGGTCTCCTCTAGGTTCAAAACCAGTGGAAAGAGAGATCTGAACTCAGGCAAAGAGTTGTACTGAATACAGTAAAATGGTAAGAAACCTTCAAAAGGAAAAACTCCTCCAGTCCAGCTGCAGACAAAACATTTTGCAACCAACTAGAAATTAAACCAATAACTGATGTATAAAAATACAGGTTGTACAAGTACTGCAATGAAAGTTTATCAACCTTATCATCCACACGTGATTCTCAACATACAAGCAGTGATCAGAAAACTCTGACTGGGTGGAACATGATGTCAAATACACAGGTGTGACTGGCAGCACTGGAATGAACAATACACTGGTGACACTGGGGTGATGACACTGAGAGGAGAATTGAAACATGTTTTTTCGATGCATAAATCTTGAAATATAGAGTTAACATTTTTTTTTTTTCAGATAGCTTGCAAGAATACTTAGCTACCCTATTCGCCATTTACAATTGAATTTAACCAAATACTTTAATCACATTTTTCAGAATGAGTTTTGTTGTGACAGGACGAGGGGTAATGGTTTTAAAGGAGGAGGGAGGTAGATTTAGATTAGATATTAGGAAAAAAATTTTTACACTGAGGGTCGTAGAACACTGGAACAGGTTGCCCAGAGAGGTGGCAAATGCCCCATCACTAGAAACGTTCAAGGCCAGGTTGGATGAGGCTCTAAGCAACCTGATCTGGTTGGAGATGTCCTTGCTTCTTGCAGGGGGGTTGGACTAGATGACCTTTAAAGATCCCTTCCAACCCTAACCATTCTATGATTCTATGATTCTAAATCTTTAGGCCTTGCTTTATAAATGTCATTAGGAATTTCTAGAATATAGCACAAATGCTGTGTTATCCCATACAGTTTTGCACCATCATTTAATATCCCTTCTTCTCCATCTTACCAGTTTATTTAGATGACTTTCTAGCAACCATACAGATAAGTAACTGCAGAGGCAGCAAAGTCAGACATCCCAAGTCAAGGAATAGCAGAATCAAGGTTGCCTCTTGGTTAAACTTAGGCATCCTCCTGTGTGTGCCTGTATTTGTGCAGATAAAATTGTTTTAGTATTATCTTTTCCACAGGACCCTTCCTCAGCTGCTGCCTAGTATGGCTGCGTCCCACTTAACAAGCAGCTTTTCCTGTTCTCTTTCCATCTCCTTGTTGGTGTCACAGCTAATGCTTGAATTTCTGAGTGCTTTTGAAATTCCACTCTGGAGACAGAATAAATGATTTCTTCTCTTCTCTTTTTTTTTTTTATGTTACTCATCACTGAATATCTGAGTACTTCATGAAAAGCAATTACTTTATTTTCACAAAAATGCTACTTAGAAGGGAGGATTTTTTTTTTTTTTGATAATATTTTAGAGAAAATAGACAGGGGAATTAATGTCAAAACTACTGACTGGATTAGTCAAGTCCAACCTGAAACTGAGAAGACCTTCATTTCTCTCTTTGCATTTTTAGCACTGCATAACACCCTGTAAGCTAATTTCTACAAATCAGAATCAACCTCTCAGCTAGAGTAACTGGAAAATAAGGAATACACCATTTAATGAAAACTTTTAAATTCTGGATTAAGTGACTCAATCTAGTACTGCACAGGGATTCCTGGCACTTCATAATCATGTCACCTACCTGCAAGAGGGTTGATGTGAGGTGGAATACAGAGCAGAGGAGATGCTCTCTCCCAATGGCTCTGTCTCATTTCACCAAGAAGACAGCTGCCATATTTTTAAAACATTGCTATTCACAATGGTTGATTATTGTTCCTCCTGGAACAGAAGGAATTGGCAGACTAGGATTTATAACAGTGCTTCAGCTTCCTCTCATCTTCCTTATTCTACTAGACTGATATGTTTACAAAAACCCATCTTATCTGCCCCAGTAAGTCTGAGTTAGCACTCCAGAAATGTGTTGATAGACTTGTAAGTTTAATTATGACTTGTAAGTTTGACTTGTAAGTTTAATTATGAAAAAGATGTTCTGAACCACAGACTAATTTAAAAAAAAACCCAGCCCCACTAATCAGTGCCTTATAATTGCATTCCACTCTAGATAGCTGGTTTCCAAGAGGTTTCCAAGCATATTTTTTAAAAAATGCTGAATTTCAAATGGTTATATATATATATATTATTTGGCATTATAATAATTGAATAAGTATTGTCAGTCACTTGGTATAGAATTTAAATGACATATTTAAATTATTTAAATTCTGGCATTGTTCCTTTACTTATGTATTTTGCTCTAATATTCTTAACAATTACTCCAGTTATACAGCTTTTGGTTTGTTTCAAGTTATTCAGACAAGTAAGTCAGGATGCCTGTACCCACCCTTTAATTTGGGAGCAGAGCTTGTTACTCTGGGCCCCCTTTCCATTCCACCATGACAGGCTCCCTTATGCGTCAAACAACTCATTTGTACCACAACAACTTGTGAGTTGCTGCTGGATTAGATGATAATCATTTTCTAGGTGCCTCATCTAAGAATATAGTTGCTGTGACCAGAGTTGTCTTAGTGTTTAATAAGGCACATATCAAGTACACTCTGCGTGCAATAACCTCCACATTCTTCTGCCCTTCCTATGAACAGAATGAGTTGTTTTGCTGAAGATCTGCTCCTGAGCTGCAAGGAAAATCTCTGAGAAATGTTTTCTCCCCACTGCCCTGCACCAGCAGAGACCTTGCTCCAGAACTCAGACTATTGCACATCTTGAGTGACACTCACCCCACTCACTAAGCCTGGTAAATCCTGGAGACGTCCTCTGAGTTTCCAGTCTCTTGAAGTTCATATTGAGCTGACCAGTGAATGTGAACTTTTGGTCTAGCTGTGAGGAGTGTTGCTGTTGTCCTGGATCTGTGGGATCCAGGACAAATACCTTTGTGTTTGTTTCCCCAAAGCCACAGTAAGACCCTGCCAGAGATGCAGAGCAAGCTTCCAGAGATTTTCTAATAAAAAGATAGCTTTATGTTTGCCATGGTAGTGAAAAAAAGAATTGGCATAGGGCTGAGGTGTGATACAGTGCTAAGACACAGGATGGTTTGGGAGGATGGTGGTTTGCAGGACACACTGCTTCTCAGCACTGTGGTCCTCGTACGTTCTGAGGAGAAGCAGAATAGGAAATAACAGTGATACCAGTGCTTGGACCATACTGGCATTCATGTGTACTCTCTCTACGTGCTCCAGCTGTCCTCTCCAGACATTTGATTGCTCCTTGGCTGTAGCAGTGGTGCTTCAGTCACTCCCAATAGGAGTTGCTAAAATGACACATCCAACAAGCTCAGTTCCTGTCTGCCGCTGTCTCTGTCATGACAAATGCTTGATGTACCTGCAGAGGAAAAACCTCACCCAACACTAATGTCTGAAAATCTCTTGTCTCTTGACAGTGGAGTTGCCCATCCTTGGTTCTTGATTCTGCTGTTATGCTGCTGAATTGTGCACTATCGAGTTCCTGTTGGCAATGCGCCTTTGGGCAACCCTCCAAACCTTTGTGAAGAGAACACCAACCACAAATAAGGTGTGGGGAAGAGAATTTCCTTCATTTCCTTTTATTTTCTCCTTTTTTTTTTCTTTTTTTTTTTTCTTTTTTTGTTTTGCTTTTACAAAGATAGGAACTTGAAAAACAAAAAGAGAAAATGTGGAACATTTTCTCCAGTACAGGTGAAAAAGATATTTTTTCAGGAGTAAATATTTTTGGGTCACTTAGTCCCACAATAAAACCCCCACTATTTATAGCCTTGAACAGCTTACTGTGTATTATGGTCTACAAAAGAATACGTATGTAACCTGGTAAGCATTATTTGCCACTATTATTTGCCCACCATACCACAGATGAACTGTAAGAAAATCATTACACAGATGATAATCTAGGTTTGCCTATGAAGTGAAACATAACACTACCCTGCCCCAGTTGTGATAGTATTACCCTTTATACTAAGTGACAGTTCCAGTCAATGCATGTAATATATGAGTTTATGTGCTTACTTGAAACCTACTGTGGTGCATATTACATTTGATACAAGAAGATTTTTCAGGGTAAAGAAATGACACATTAATTATGCAATAATTGTACTGATATCCCATAGTAAGAAGCATTATGAAGATTACATTAATTTTTTCACTACAGTCCTCTCTTCAAAAGTACTTGCAATGGTTGGAAAACAATCCTAAAACATCAAGAATGTTCCATGGCTATTGCAACCAAACATGTTACAAATGCCATCCACTCAATTTGAAGATGAAGAAAACAGAAAAAGACAGAAGGGAAAGGATTACTCTGCACAGCTATGGGAAAAGTTGTAGCATTAAAGATAATTTATTGGGTAGTTCTTGGAGCAGGTAGCAAAGTACTGTATAGACACAGATTAGACTTTTGAGAAAAATTTTCAAAAATAAGTTCAAGAAGACTGTTTATGTTTTCTGTTAAGGTGGTATCCTTGTATTCTGTATGTCACATGACTATTTAAAAAAGTAATGAGTTAATGATTATAGTTTGCAATGAAAGCAGTTAATTAGTAATTAATGTCATGTTTGCAAATTGCTTTAGAAATATAACATCATGAGTTCTAAATGTTATCTTCATCTAGAATAAGATTTCAATGGTAAGGAATTCATTTATTTTCACTGAACTGAAAAAAAATGCGTATACCAACAGTTTGCTATGCATTTGTGCATATCTAAAAACACACTCATTTCAAGCTGTTGTTCTTCCCTCTGTATTTTGAGCAAAACTATCCCTCCAGTCAAAGAAATCTCAATCATTTAAAGAGAGAAAAGGAAAAGAAAAGACAATGAATTTTCTAAAATCTGTTAGCTAGACTAACAGTTTAACTAAGAAGATTAAAGACTTGAGTACATATAAGGTGCACAGTTATTATGTATCCTATAAACACATGTGTAAATAAGGGAGGGAGGCTTCTAAAACTCTGACATGTAAATTTGTGACTTGTCACTGTTGCATTTTCTCTGCTCTTAGCCACTAGTGCCAAGCACAAGGCTGCTGAAATAATTAGTCCTCAGGCTAGAATTTTATGCACAGTTAGAAACCCTTAAATTGCATCTACAAGTGCCTAATTATTTTTAATTAATAAAAACTTTCATATATTATTAATAATTAATAAATTAAAAATGAATGGAGATAACTAATACACGAACCAGGAAAAAAATTGAAACATAACTGCCATTGTGCTATAAATTGGTTTGTTTTCCAGTAGTGTTGAGTGATAAGGCCAATATGTTCATTTATGGAAAATACATGGAAATACATGGAAAAACCTAGCTTCAGATGTACTTCTCTGTTCCCTAGCTAGCTGTGTGAAGTTATTTTTGCAGAAGGATGCAAAAAAATTCAAAGCTTTTGTAACGTTCATCAAGAAGAGATTTTCCACACCAGAGAGAAGCACATTCTTTATGCTCCAGCAGAACACAACACATGGTTTCAAAGATCCTTAAATACATTGATCAAATTACAGAACTACTTTGTTTAGAACTGCAAAAGAGACATACCATTTAGGATCAACCTAGTGAGATTTCTGTTCCTAAAAGGTGTCCATAGTGCAGGGGATCTTGGTACGACTGTGGCTGGCACCTTGCTGCCTTGCCTGCATCAGCCAGAGCCATGGGAATAGCCTTTGTGTCAGCAGAAACATTTGTGACACGCCTGGAGTCCTAGAGAGTAAGGTAGGCTGTATTCAATCTCCAAATAAATTGTTTTTGTTAAACATTTTGAGAGGGAAAACAAATGACTGTGGCTATTTCTCCAGCTGAGCTACAGAGCCTTCAGCAGTTTGCCTTAATTTTGTCAGCACTGGTGAACTCTATGTACAGACAATTTTGAGTGAAGGAACAATAGGACGAAACCACAGTGAACGGTTTTGTATTTTCTTCAGAGTACAAGCTCGTTGGTGAAATGCTTGTAAAAAGACATGTGGAGCTATGGACAGAAAACTGTTGTGCTAATGCATAACACCTCCACTCTAGATGACTTCCTCCTTGAGATGAAGGAGGCTACATGCAGCCTGGACCCTTTCTCCTCCTCACAGACTGGGACTGTGGCTTTGTGTCCAGTTGGCTACCAAGCCCAGCTGACAGCTGCAGCAGTGTCCACCCCTCAGCCCTTCCTGGAAGCAAGGAGATGTAACACCTCAGCATTTCAGACTGCCAGAGGAATGGGAAATGTCCCACATGGCATTGCTTATGTGCAAGGCAAAGCAGAAAGTAGCTTCATTCTGGGTTGTTTTATAAATGATGTGGGCCTGTGTTTTTGAAGAAAGCCTTTATCTTTCTAATATACCCCACTTCTGAGTGGTTTCCATCCATCATCCCTTGTCAGTTTTCAGCCTTCAGCTCTTTGCTAGCTGTCTGATATAATGTCAAATGGTAGTCTGCTGCAGAGAGATGCAGAGCCATTTTGTCTGATTCGCTTTGAAATCAGTTCCTGTTACCTCAAAACCAGCAGTAGCAAAGAGCTTGACATAACCTCACCCAGCTAGGAAAATATGGTCTTGCAAGGAAAAACTGGAAGAATTGCCATGCACAGGAGAAACACTGTGCTCTGGTTTATGTTACTCTGAGGTTGTTTATATTAACATTAAAAAGCTAGCTCCAGAAAGGAGGTAAGTTTACACAATATAGAATATGTGCAGATTCTGGCTACACGATGGAAAAAACAACTGCTGAAAACTTTAAAACTTGCATATATTTTTCATACAAAACTGCACACTTACTTTACTCCTTCATCCCAACTATTATATATATCACTTGCTCTTCTTTGTATTCTGTGAATGAGGATTAAATGCACAGGTTGCCAATGGAAAAAGCAGTCTCCACGTGTCTCCTATACAAACATGAACTTTTAGCATTTACCCTGAGTAGACTTTTTAAATAAATACCATCTGAGGGCAAATTTCTCTGAGGCTTGTGTAAAGCTGGAGTCATTCCACTTTATACCCTGTCATTATGAACAAGCAATTAGTTCTGAGTGACTGCATTTACTGATTACAAAATCTTATGTGAACAAACATCCACCCTCTCATTCTAGACCCCACCATGGGGCATATAAAGCTTTCTTGTCTCTGAGTATTGTCTGATGTCAGAAGTGACACCTCACCTACTGAGAATAATCTCCTCATTCAACCAGGAGAAGAGAAAATAAATGGGAAATCTGGATTAAAACCCAAGAGCATGTGAGCTGGAATCACCAGCACTGATGCAGATAGCTGTTCAAATGATGATTCCCTCATGCTGCATAATATTAAACATCCCTTCTCTCCTTCATACTGGTTGCCCAAACTATGTACCAGTGTGAGAGCAGAGATTGCTTGGCCTTTTATTTCTAGCAGAAAGGTGGGAACTGGGTAGTGACTTAACAGTAGACCTGACATGGCACTAGCAACAACCTGCACTGGCACAGCCTGTTTCTGCCAGGGCATAGCTGAATGGGTCTGGGTGCCAAAATGTGTGTGTGCCCTGCCATCTCTGCAATCATCAATTAGTTTTCCATAGAAATGTTATAATTCTCTGTTTCTTGTCAATAGCTTCTTCTGCCCTTTATCCTGCCTTTAAAACTGGAGCTGAACTGTCTTAAAGCTAGACTTAACCCTCTTCAGAACTGTAAAGTACTGCAAATGTCAGGAACGCCGTGTGGAGAGCAGCCGACGCATAGTAGTTGCAGCTCTCAGGTTGATCTTTAAAACGAGGCATTGTCTTCCGTTCAGCTTGTCCCATTCACTTAATCTCAACTTAGCCCCCTTTTTAGTTGCAGTTCACAGACTATAAAAGGTGCATGCAAAGCCAGTCTGCAGTCTACAAAGATGTTTAAATCATGTAAAAAATCCTGACCCGTTGGTAATCACAGAAAGCCTTAAAGATATTTCATACTGGAGAAACTTTTCAATATGTTATCATGGGTGGTTTGCTCCATCTCTGTGAACATTCTTTCAACCAGTAAACCCAAAAGCAATGTGCACTGGTGGTTTTCTTGCATTTCCATCAGTGAATAGGATTAATGTAAACACATGCAGGAGGCAAATTTCACCTAGATTGTTGCTTTGCATACCTCTGAAAAGGCTTCCTTCTCATGTTTGCACAGGTGAAGCACCTATTAATACAGCGATATAAAGACTACATGTAGAGAAAAATTGGATTGTGTTTCAACTCACACCCACGGGGAATGTTCCCAAATTCACATTTGATACAGACTCAGATGTAACTGGCAATGCTGCACCTACTCCTCTTCGGCAGCAACAACAAAATGGCTGAGGAGCTCACAGGGAATTTATTATTATTTCACTGAAGGTTACTTGGAGGACAAATAAAGATACTATCAGAATTAAAAACTATAGATAAAATAAGAGCTAGAGATAACATACTATGTAGAACCCTTAGTACAATTAACCACTAATAGGCTTTAATTTATATATTTTTCAAGGTTTGCTGACTCCTTATTCCCTGAAGAAGAAAGGGAGTGATTGTTTGAATTCAGACTAGTTATGCATCTGATCAAGTAGGTTGAAAACAGACACTGAACAACTGAAGCGCGTTTAGCTTGTCCTTATATTTAGGTCTCTTCTGTGGATGGGGTAGTGGGGCCATTAGCATTTTGTGATAAACAGCAGCATGTCTGCAAGGCTCTGGAAACATGATCAAATGCTAGCTCCTAAAACTCAGTTATATTCAATCGCGCGTTCATGCCCTAAGACAGACCTATAAAAATGAGTTACTGATTTGGCTAAATATCATCGAGTGATAGGAGGTTTAGTTATTTCAAGAGTTTTGCATAGTATTTCCATTACATGAAAGGAATTTATTCCTACTGCTTGTTTTAACGGGGATGAGGTTTGTTCCAAACACAGTGCATATGGAAGGTAGCCAGTCTGCATAAAATGAAAATACAAAGATATGTGACGAATTTTGACAGAAGATAATGCTTAGAAAAACTGTATCTGTAAGTATTATACATATATACATATATATAAAATACATATATGATTCTTTTGATTGAAAGAAAAGTAAATGATGTGAACACCCTGTGGCTATGGACCACTTGAAGAGGTATTTCTGATCCCTTTGCTTTCTCCTTTTTTTTCCTCTTTCCCAACATATCAGAACACTTCTTTAGGAACATGGAAAGCCACAGACAGTGAAGTCCTTTGGTAGGTAAAGAGCTCTCAGCCCAAGGTGAGAGCCCAACCTTTATTACCATGCCCCACCTTTTGTGGCATGGTAATACTATTTCCCTGAAATAGAAATGCAATATTGAAAAAGGTAAGAGTGAAAAATGAACCACTTCCAGGCTTTTTGGGGGCTGTGACTGCACATTAGCATTGCTGGAACTCTGCAGTTAGGATTCTGGTCTGGACCTAACTACCGTAGTAATGGGCAATGGGAAAGCGTGGAGATCTTGGTCATCAACAGCTTACTGTTTCTGTTTGTTTGTTTGCTTTTGTGAAATTTTGTCTTGGAAACCTGTTCAAAACCATTAACAGCAACGACACTGAGTGGCTTTCACTGAGGGCATGATTTGAATACCGTGGGTTTATTCAGATGTAGCAGTGGCCTAATTTGTTTGGAGACCCTTTATTTTTAGTGATGCAAGGAAAGAAAAGAACTCAGAGCGCACACTGAGTCTATTGATGATAGTTAAGAAAAGAAAATCTTATTGCTTATAACAGAACATGTGTGCCATGGAATCACTGAGAGAAAGAAAACACTGAATCCTATGGTGTTTTTTAATAAAGAGTTTCATTTCAAAGAGGAATTACATTTTAAACTGTATTTTTTCTCTTAGAAGATACAAGCATCTTAAATACATGTTGACAGATCTGCACACAAAAACTTTATTGTATTTGGACCAGGCCCACAAAGATTCATACAGTTCTAACCAATCCTAACATCTTTGAAACAGTACTTTGGTTTAACTTAAAACAGTAGGTGCAATAGCAATCCTGTTTTACCAATAGATGTGAAAAGAAGGCCAACAAAAGTTAAACCCCTTTAAAAAATCAGACAGCAGAAATAATATCAGTCTCTGAAAAAAAAAAATAGGCATACATCTTCATCTGGAACCAAAAGATATGCAAATCCCATGTGGATGTAAGACTTTTTCTGAGTTCTAGCTAAGACTATGCAACTGACATCAGCAGTTTGAAGACATGGTTGTTTACAATGAATATAGAATTAATATTTCTACTATTTCTCACTTAAAGAAAAACAATTTCCCTCTGATCAGTGTAAAACTTCTGTTCATCCTGCAGGAAAAATTCTGGTACTTGCAAGAAGAGCAAACATAAGTTTCAAAAAGTTTCAAATGAAATGCTTTTTACACACAACAGTACAGTGTCAGATCATTCACCTGGGATATACGAGAGCTGGGCTTAGTTCTGCACGTGTTTATGCAGAATGCAGAAAAGTCAACCCCGCCTCCTGCAAGGGAATATCTGGACTATTAGATGAGACAATCACTCTCATTATTTTGCTCAGTGTCAGAAAATCTTTACTGAAAAAGGCTAAAAGAAGAAGAAGAAAAAATAAGTCAACTGAAAGGACTGAGTATCTCACACTGAACCATCTCAAGCAGCTAATTTTCTTTTTTTCTTCTTCTGGGTCTTTTTTTCTTCTTTGAGGTTGAAGTTCAGATTTTCTTTCTCTCTGATTCAAAGTAGACATCTGACTTAAGCTTTCCATCTTTAGACCAAAATGTGAGACTTCCTCTAGAGTCCTGCATACTCTAGTTCCTTCCAAGTATAACTATCCCACCTTCTCAGTCTGTATCCTCCAATTCAGTGAGCTAGAGGGTCAAAATCACCTTTTGACTTTGAGGGTAGAACCTTCTGAGGCTCAAATATGGGTTTGGGTTCCTGTGCAGCTAAATGTTTGAGTACAAAGGTGCAGTGCAACAGCATCACAGGGTGAATTGAGAGCACTGCTCTCCTCCCAGGTCAGATGGTTTTGACTCCTCCAGCAGACGATAGGAGTCTCCAGGTGCTACATGTTTCCTGAGAGTTCTGAGCACTGGCACACTTTGTAAAAAGGATTGACACACTTCTTATTATCCTAGCCCTTTTCCAGCCGAAAACTATTCAGCCAGGTTGATCTGAAGTGAGGATCCCTTTTTTGGCTGGCAAACCCACATTTTTCAATTAGTTTCCTCATTTTTCAATTAGTTTATAGAAATATCCCTCAGAATAGAGCGAGCCTTGATCTTTCAGTCTCTCATCTTCCAAAGAGCCTCTGAAGCAGACCAGACGGGGACCTCAACTCCAGGGAAATGAATTATTGATGCCATATTATGTCTTGCGAAAAGAAAGATCATTTACGTCAGAGGAGCTTTTGTGCTTTTAGGGATCAAACTGCCATGCAGGAGCCAGAGAGCACAGAGGCTACAATAAGCCACGTTCCACACCTGTTCTAGGCTTCTGGCTCACTCCTGAGGACCTGCCCTGTGGGCTATACGGGCTGTGAGAGATGTAAATGCACTCCACTTCAAGATAAGGACAAGGAGAAGAGTGACTCCACACAATGCTTTCACAAGATCATTTCAATATACCAAAATAAAATATATTTTTTAAATGGCAAATTAAATGAGATACAACAAAGACTGACGTGATTTTCTCCTAAAGATAAAGAAACGTGAGAGCAAAGTCTCAGTAAGCTGGAACTGACTCTTATTTAACACAGCTGTTTAAACAGCTAAGTTTGTTGAATGTGGCACTAACAAAGTTTTCATATTTTGATATGGAAAAACTGCTCTAAATTGGCTTATTTTATGAGGAACATTTTTGCTTAGGTAGGTATAAGAGTTTAATTTCTTGTTTTGGTGTAGAAATACAGCAAAATCTTAATTAAAAAAAAAATGTACATTTGCAAGTAATGGCTTACTATTTCAATTTGAAGACTTAAATTGCAAACATGTAAGCAGTGGCCATGGCTCTCACTACCGTAAAACATCAATTTGAAGTGGTCCCATTAGCACGTAGGATGTCCAGTTGGGAGTGTTTACAAGATTGGACCTTAAAATAGAAACTAATCAGCAAGCTATGTACTCTCGGCTGAATGTCTGTAAATGTTTTTTAATGACATCAAAAATGCAAGCAAATGACTAATATGAGAGCTATTACACTTAAAATAAGTACATTCCTTATTTTATTCAGAGATCAATTACTCTACTAATGCAAAACAATGCAAATCAGGCATAATAGACTGATTTTTTTTCACATTAAATTATAAAAGAGCAATGCAGCAAAGCAAGAATTTTCCTACTTTTAGTAGTGTTACATCTCTCCATAAATAGGGACTTGGTCTGTATTATATTTGTAAATTATGCTAAAGCAAGAAGAGCTTAGAGTACTATATTATACTCTGATAATTTCTTATGCACAGATCTTAAACAGAGCTGTGTTGACATAAGGAGCAAGAGTCATGAGAAATCACTAAGAGGTGGCCTCTATGTTTCTTTCTGGTTTAACTGTCTAGAAACATTGATCAAGAACACATTATGAGTTTATGGATTGACTCATATTTGTGGCTATTTCTTGCTCAGAGAGTGAATACCAGCAGCCCGGATCCCAGATGTGCAAGGAGCCATGAAGGACCATGAACATATCTGGGTTCCACTTTCCTTGTGCTCAGACTCAGATCTGAATTGCAGTGCCTGGGATTGCCAGATCCATTATCTTCTTTCAGATCCTCACATCATCCCATGTAACTACTTTGCAGCCATACTGTCCTGTCTCAGAAAGCTCAAGCACCCGCATCCTCTTTGAGGCCATTCTAAATTAGTGTCTTGTCTACTGTTAATGAGGATATTAGCCTTTGGTCTGAATAACTAGCAAAAGATAATTTCCTTTTCAGTTTTGTGCTGATTATGTAACTGAACCCTATGTGTAACTGAAACCATCAAGCCTTTCTATAATTAAAGCATAAAGTGATTTTTTTCAGTGCTTTTCAAATATAGTATGAATTTGAAACCATTACATAAGGAGCATCTTCTACATCTCATATGGTGTGTAACTCAAGCTGTTATAATAGCAAAGCAACATTATTTCCTTTTTTATTTTGTAAATAGTCTATTTTTTTTCCTTCTATTACTTGTAATTGCTTCTAATACTTATTACAGAAAGATCCAATAAAGGAAAATGTCTTTGTAATTACTCAAACAGCAGAATAATTTTCTAATTAACAACAAAAAGTCATAATTGCTCCATTTCCATAGCACATAAGTTACACAGAAAAAGAAGGCCTGATGATATAATTGCTTCACATATATTTTATAGCACCATGAATGAATATCTCTTCCACTCTCAATTAAAAAAAAAGTTGTTCTATATAATTAGAAGTTATTTCCCTCTTCCCTTTTCATATTCATGTAATTAGAAAACAGAAAAAGAATATATTTTTGAAAGCAGAATATAATAAAAAATACACTCTCCTAGCATTCTTATGCTTATACAGAACAAAATATATCTCAAGTTGGAAACTCTTCAAATAAAACATTCAAGTTATTAAAAAATAAGCAAAATCTAATGTTGTTTAGGATGCTTATTTTTTATGACATTTTACCAGTATTTTTATTAAACTGGAAATTTTAATGAGAAGTGTGGTTTTGTTATATATGTTATTTTATACAAGAAAACACACCCATTCACATACACATTACATTCACACACAAGAACAAGCACATAAAGTTTAACTAGTAACAAGGAAAACCAGAAAATATATTGTTTTCTAGGTAATTTTTCATATATTTATAATTTCTAAATTTCTTAAATATTCAAAATACATTTTCCTTCTTGCCTAATGTTTCCCAGGGGAAATACATCTATTTTGCTGATGACTAGGAATTACATGTCCTATTCTCAAGGAGACACGAATGAACTTTCATTACTAAACTCAAGTTTTGCATAATTTCCAAGATACAGAACTCTTTAAAGGCAGCTGTTTTCCTAGAGAAAAGGTCCCATACAGATAATCTGGGTGCAGACCACAGCACTGGTGTTTTGAAGACACTGCAAACAGTATGTCTGGATTGACCCTCTGCATAATGCCCATTAGCTGGGGTGAATGCACCTTTGCTATCTGTTTTACTGCTATGAGGGCACAGCTGGCACTCTATCAGGGCTGGCTCTCAGGCTGGGCAGGGATGGAGCACCAATGGCTCCATCCTGCACCTTGCTCCTGTTGCTGGGCAGGAGGTACTTGAGCACCAGCCCTGGCTGCAGCCCCACTGCACAGGGCAGCACTTTGCACCTCAGCCTCAGCCCAGAAAGGCAGCCAAGGGACCCCTGCTCACCCCAGCTTGTTTGGGCTCTTGAGAGCTCTATCCAGACTGGGGAATATGAGGGTAGTGGAGGAAGGAAAGGGAAGGCACCGTGTTAACTGCCTGCCCTGGTAAGTTATTTTGTCCTTACCTTTCAGGCAACAGGATTCAGTTTTGCTTACACAGCTGAAAAGCCTTAAACAGACTCCAGCTCCATTTTTGTTAAAATAGGCTTCTGACTGGAGTTGGATTTGAGGCAGCCGGGGTAAATCCTTTGATGCACAGTATCAATGATTTTCAAGCAGAATTGACTTATATTTTTACAGGGAAGAAGAGAGAATAAAGCCTTTCTTTAGTAAGACTCACTTTTGAACAATAGCCCTAAGGTGTGGCATGCTACTTTTTTAAAAGCTGTGCTGGAACAGAATAACAATAGTTTTTTTCACTTCCAGTACAAAACACTGTGAGGCATTTGGTCAGCTTCTCTGCTCACGTAAAATTCAACAGAGAAACTGCAGAGATTCAATCATTACTTTCCACCTCCATGTGAGGATCATGTGTATCACTAGCCCCAAATTTCCTCTGCCCTCAGCCTGGAGCCTCATTCACATCCCAAGTGAACAACAGAGGTGGCCAGGAAGCCTTTGGGAAGTTGCACTGAATGAGGTGAAGCTTGAGTCTTACCATCTGCAGCCTGCTTTATTCTGCAGTCACCTACCATGGAGTTTGTAAAGTAAAATACCAGATCCCATGATAACTTACAGGATTTTTCCTTCCTTATGTGTTTCATAGTCAGAGATGTTTCTAAATAAAAGGATACTGGACAACTGAGGACTCTCTGGTGCTGCAGTGTGGATATCTATGTGGTGTGCAGATGTAATGTGCTGCCTAGACACTTCAGAGATGCACAGCACAGCGATTCAGACAGACACTGCGATGGTGACTCTGAGTCACAGCCCCTTTGACTTGCGGCACTCCTTGAAAAGGTGCAACTCACTCCCCTCTGCCCCTCTCCCGGCTGGTCCTCTGCTCACCTTGGAACATCACAAAGGGAAGTCCTGTGCTCTTGACTACAAGTTTTGCTCTTTAGGCACACTTGTTCTATAGGGTTAGCACCCAGAAGGCAGCAGCTGGGTGCAGATCTGACGGAAGAGACCAACTCTTCTATAAAGTTGTCTCTGTTTAGCTGAATATGTCCATAGTTGTGAGTCTGGTTTTTTTTGTCTTGGTTGTGTCAGAACTCCACATTGCTAATTTATTGATGAACGTTTTCAGCATCACCACTGAACTTCTGCATGGTAACGCTACAGCTCCTCTTCAGCCTGCTGCATCTGTTTGGGTCCAGCGTGAGTTAGCCACGTGAGCTATTGGGCTTTGCTGATGTGAGCATGCTGGTCTAATGTGTCTCTGTGCAAAAATAATTTGCATTACCTATAGCCTGTGCTTTTACTGGGATTTAAATCTCACTTAGTTCATCTCACCTGCTTAGTTCCTCCCTCAATGACACTAAACATTTCTGTGACTAGCCAGTATGTGTTAGATTGAGTCATCACTGAACTGTCAGTCCTCACTAATCCTCATTTTGTCTTTAGTCAAACACTCCTTTTACAAACAGCCACAGCAAATGTACTCCCCAGAAGTTTAGAAAAATGTCCACTCCAGCAAAGGTGGGCGTTGAGTCAGCAGCCCAACCTCCTGTCCAGCACTGGCTGTGTGACTAAAACTGCCCGCATCTTGTTCGCTCAGCGGGCAGGGACTTTGCTCAAACAGCAGCCAGCAACAGCTGCTGGTCTGGTTACTGCTATGTGAGGATTCTCTGTGGTCATTCTCCCAGCAGAAATCTCACTTGTCTCTACTTGTAACACCTCAGTACACGGGGCAGCCTATGCTTGGAAGATCCTGAGGAATCTATTTTGGGAAAGCAATAAGCATTTTTCTGCCTTACCTGTATAGCCACAAAGCAGTGCTTGATTTTGCGTAGTGAAAGAACAAGCCTATCTCCATGTTGATAGAGAAATGAGACCAAAGGAAAGGCATTTTGTCCAGAATCATAGAAGACAGTAGCAAAGAAGGATGTAAAATTTAGATCTCCCAATTTCAATGCAGCCAAACCATCCTCTGGGACTACTGAATGTGCACATGTTGTTCTTCATTACATCTACTCAAGGCTGACCTCCCAGCAAAAAACTATTTCTCATCATTTCTTCCTTACAGAAAATATTACTTGGTAAAGGACAATAGATATTTTAATTTAGGTTTGGAGTATGACAGATCTCAGAGCAGCATGTCTTTTTACCAGCTATAAGATCAATCATGACACTGTATTTCCTTCCCTTAATATGTCATTAATGTGGATGTTGAAGAAGCCTTTGTGTTGTGTTGCTCTCTCTTTCTGCCTTCTATCTGCAGCTGAAACTGCCAAAAAAAAGACTGACATGGTACATCTATGTTGGATCAGACTGGTACAAAAATTAAGTGCATGAAATTAAAGCTAGAACACGGCTTCTCAGAAATTTTGAGAAGAAAAAAGGGGAAAGAAACAGCCTACAAGATTCACATAACATTTCTGTATTGCTTCTCAAAGGGTCATTACAGGAATATTTTCAGGACCATCATTTGTGCAACATTGCTGTGGATATATGTAAGGAAGCCACCATAAGAAAGTATGATATTGCTGGCTTACATTCTTCACTTGTAATATTAATTGCCTCCAGTCCAGTTTGACAGTTTGGTTCCTGCACTCTTCTAGCGCATATCTGCATGGGAGGAAAAGAATTAGGAAAGTTATAATTAAGTTGTTAAGTTTAAATACAACTCCCTTGGCTCAGTCACTCTGCCATTGAACACCTAGGCTTCCTGCAACAGAAGAGGAGATTTGTTCTAGCATTTAAAACTTAGAGCCTTTATTTCAACTGTTTGCACTTGGCAGTAATTGTTGCTTTTGCTCCCATTTGAAAAACTATGACAAGGATGAGAGTTGGGGACTTGCCTACCTAAGCCAAGGAAAAGTTTTACACCAGACAAACAGAGTTTAAGGTCCATCTGTCAGGTCCTGCATTAACTAATGAGCAGGGATTGTTTTGATTTGCACTGTACACCTGAGAAATCCTGTGCACATGATGTTTGTGTGGTTTGTGGTTTATTGAAACCCCATCATTTAACTATGGAGAGTGAGTTTATTCTTATGTACCCGAGAAAGTAAAAGTGTTTATTGTAGCAGTACTCCATCCAGTGTGGCTGACTTTGAAGCATTACACATACTGATTCTTTCTTTGTTCTGTTGCGTCTTTGAAGATCCTTTTTTTTTCTCTCATTTTCCCTCCTAGCACTGAGTTTACCAGCATAACAAGGATATCTGCATTGCTAGTGCCTGATCCTCACCTCAAATTTTGGTCTGGCAAGCCTAACATCTTACCAGCGTTTTGTCCACATTTAAAGTCATGCATTTCAGAGAAGAGAGAAAAACTAACATCTCAGTGGAAATGTGTAAGTTGCTCAGTGCCTGACTGCATAAATGCTTGCCCTCCTCTCCTAGGGAAACTCAACTAGGTGAAATTAAACCACTAGTGTCTGAGCATCACGGCACTGGTCTCCAGCATTTCTCTCCCAGTAATACACAACACAGGGGTCTGTATTGTGTCTTTTTAAGTTTGCCCTGAAAGGGATTCAGATGTGCCACTAAAGCTGAGCTGCAGTTTACGAAGCTACTCTCGGATGTGAATTTATTCCTGACCTTCTGTATGGCTTGTGGTTACTTCATTTAGCTTGTTGTGGCAGGTTGACCAAGCCAGCAGCCAGGCACCCACACAGTCGCTTACTCACTGCCCGACCCCCCCAGCAAGATGAGAAAGTGAATCAAGGGAAAAATCAGGATAGATTGAGATAAAGACAGTTTAGTAAGGGAAGTAAAGCTACATGTGCAAGGAAAGAAAAATAAATAATTTATTTATTGTTTCCTGGTGGCAGGCAGACATCCAGCCACTTCCCTGGGAAGTAGGGCCTCAGCACGCACAATAGTTACTAGGGCAAACAAATGGCATAACCATGGACGTCTCCCCTTCCTCCTTCTTTTCCCCAAGCTTTCATTGCTGAGCACAATGTCATTTGGTGTGAAGTATCCCTTTGGTCAGTTTGGATCAGCTATCCTGATTGTACAGCCAGCTAGCCTCTTGGGTACTCACAGCATACTTGCTGTACAGGCTGGGTGAGGGGGGAGGAAAAAAACGCAAAAGAAAGAAAACCTCAATGCAAGCACTGCTCATAAACTGCCAAGACACTAGTGTATAACCAACACTGTTTCAGTCAAAAATCCAATCCATATGGGCTGCTATGAAGAAAATTAACTCCATTTCAGACAGAGCCAGTACACCTGCCCACAAGCTCATCAAGGAGGATGGCTTCTGATCATAGGATCTCTGAGAGTTTCAAGGCATGAGTCAAGAGAAAACTAATACAGGCCATGGAATGTTAGCTTTCAGAATAGTCAATGATTTCAGGGATAAACTTGCTCTTAAACATGGTTCAAATGGCCAAATAGCTGTATCCAGACAAACCATACTGGATATAATCAGAATTCAAATTGAAAGAGTTATATGCCAAGAGTAAAAGACTTGGAAACAATTCAAATATTCAGCCATAGATTGCTTCCAATTTAGTTGCTGCATGCATTGAAGGGGTGTTCTTTTTCTTCCTGTTGAAATCTCCCAAAGGAACTGAAATGTACCCTATTAGTCAATTAGATATGTGTGCTTATGAACAGAAAAAATTGGATACTTCTGTTTCTGTGAATGTAATAATTTAGATACACAGAAGGATTGAATCACATTGAATGCTTAGGATTTTTTCTTTTGCTCGACAAGGTTAAGAATTACAAAAAGAAAGATATTGCTGCTCAGAAAGTAATATCTAAAGTACGAACTAGTCCAAAACTTTAAAAGAAACAGTTGCTTGAAAAAAAAAATTAACAAAACAAGCTGCTGAGAATAAGGTTCTTTTTTTTTTTTCCAAATGTCTCCAAAATTTACCTTCCTTTTAATAAAAGTTACTTTGACATTCGCTTTAAAACAACTTTTGTGAGTAGTTCCATCTATTGCTTAGGGCAGGACTGGTCAAACAGTGGCTCCTGAACTGCCTGCAGTTTATCATTCATTCAACTCCCTCCTTGCTGTATGAACCTCATGCAACAGGCTCTCCAGTTTGAATCCATGCTTGCAAAATGAAATTATTTCACATTCCAAAACCTACCCCTTTGAGTACAGCAGTGGAGACTTGGAATGCCTGAAGAGTTGCCGCATCATCTATAAGCTACTCCTGTCTGAGCAACGTGATGCCTTATGATTTTTAGCCATAGGAGAGTTTATAACACCAAGGAGTTCAGACACCTCGGGGAAAAAAAAAAAAGGGTAATTATATGACATTATTTTTTTGCCTAATAGAATATAATTCCTAGTAATACGGTGAAGGAAACTAAGGGTGGGCATCTGAGATTCCATTTGCATTCTCATTCTCACCTTCTGAACCATGATGTCAGAAGGTGATGTAGTGTCAGTGGTGAAGGAAAAAAAAAAAAAAAAGTGGAGAATTTGTGTTGGCTGAAAGCAGCCATTGAGTTTGAAGACTCTTTGTTCGTTTCTAAGGGAACTGTTTTACATGAAAGTCTCTGGCAGCTGTGTGAGAGATGAGAGTTGTGTCTATTTACCAGCTCCAACTACTGCACACACATACAGATATATATATTTATATACACACACTTGCACACACAAATGCACAGAAGCATGCATACATGCACACAGTCACTTCAGCCTCTTATCTTTCCCAAATATAATAAATAAATCTGGCAACAAGACAATAAATGCTGGTATGGGAGAAATCTGTGTTTTTCCTTCACCCTGTTACAGAACATACAGATCCTATCCAAGAACTCTGGAATTGTAATAAATAAATTCAAGGTCTTTTCAAATCTTCAAGTTCAATGTGATAAAAGACACATTCAGAACAGGGCAACAGATATAAACATCCAGATCCATTCCACCATCCAGGCTTCTAACTCTCTCATATTATTGACACATTCAAGGCTTACTGATGAATTAGAAGCCTAAATTTTTTATTGAATCTGAACCAAAGAGTTTTGAGACCATTTTTAGGGCAACAAGGAGAATAAGTTTTCCTAGTGGAAGTTCAATAGGTTCACTTAAAATCTTTATGGGGAACAAATTGTCCCATTGTCCAAGTCTGTGTTTTTTTGTTTTTTTTTTTTTTATGGCTATAGGCTGAGGAAACTTATGTATATACGACTTTATAATGTTCTACAAAATTTGAACTCAGATTCCCAAGGGAACTGTTTTTTTTTCTCTATCTGTGACTACAAAAATACAAAAAAAATTTCTTATCTGTAATGCCCCCCGTGGATAAAAAAATAGAAATGCATTTGGGGAGTTCCATTACTTACAGATGATCAGGGCATAACTCAGATATTTCTAGCAGGGAATGAACAGATCATTGTACAATCTGAGCTATAAGGTTTTAGTTTACTTTTTTTTTTTCTTCCCAGTGGTAGCTCAACATTCCTCCACATTCTAAGACAAATTTAATTACCAATGACATAAGCCTAGTGAAATACTGTTGAGGCTGGCATAACAAGTCTGCTGTTATCCTGTCAAGGCCAATTAGGTTAAAAGTTTCTGGTTTTTTTTTTTTTTTTTTTTCCCTTTTTCAATTCCCAAAAGAGAAAAAGAAAACTTAAATTGATTTGACAAGTGCTGGTAACTACTGGGAATCGCTGAACAGAGATATTTGTAATAGTAGTTAAGCTGAACAAAACCAGGAAATGAAATTCGGTGTGTTTCACAAGGCAGGTTGTAGTTTTACCTGCATGTGTGTGTGGTGGGAAAAGGAGGAGCTATAAACCATCTCTTAGAACTGGTAAATAAGGGAGAGTGTAATGCGTTGCAAAGGACATTTTCACAGACACACCAGAGACCCTCAAATAAGGAAAGAGTACAAGAAGGAAAATATAAAGTAAGTTGAAGTCTTCTAACATTATCTACATCACTGGGGTACATGAAGCAAACACCATGCATGCTTGCATCATACTTTGAAGTGCACGGGTGTTTGAAGAGAAAAGGAACATTTTTTTTAGTGGTCCATGTTAATATTACTTCTGTCACAACTATTATGTAGGAAAGCTACTCACAGGAGAGTGTAGGTGTAGGCTGGAAGAAGTCTTAGGCAAAGCTGTGATTTCCTCCTCACTTCAGTCGGTGGAGCTTGAGCAAAGGTGAATATTGCGCTCAGTCCAGGCCATCAGAAGTTATCTCTCTTTTCAGCTACAAACAACTGAAGGAGTGTCACACCTCTGAAATACACTGCAACTGCTATAGCAAGTGTATTAGTGCCATAGCAAGTGAGCAACGGGTACAGTCTGACCCAATCTGCTGCTAATTAATAGAATCCTAGGATCATAGAATGGTTAGAGTTGGAAGGGACCTTCAAAGGTCATCTAGTCCAACCCCACTGCAAGAAGCAGGGACATCCCCGACTAGATCAGGTTGCTCAGAGCCCCATCCAACCTCTTCTTTATTCATTTTACACAGCATCTGAGGGACTGAATAGCATAATTCAATGAAATAGATAGAATCAGGTATTCCATATGACTGACATTACATTACTGAAATACTTTGAGGGGCTGGTATTTCTCCCGTTGAAGCCAGATAAAGTTTTCCATTAATATTAAGGCCAGCAGTGAATACAGCATCAGCATTATGAACCTTGCCTATAGAATTAAAAATGCTTACTAGGAGTTATATAGTTAATGCCTCATCTACATGAAACTCATATTGTGTAATGATTGTCATTTGAGGTGCAGAGAAACCTATATTAGACTTCTATTCAAGTAAGTAACAGAAACCATCTCATACAGGTGGCTGTACTTTGCTAGTAATGTTAGCATAGTAACATAGGAAACTAAAAAAGGACCCTTGAAGAATTGGTTTACTGCATATAGGCTGGTTTCTGTCAGCAGAGCTAGAGAATGAAGTGTGTAAACAGGTGCATTGTCAATAACACAAACACTCTGGAATATCGATAACAGATACAGTGATTAGCACAGATGCCACAGCTAAAAACCTCTTCAACTCTGTGAAAAATATAACAAAAACTCCCATGATGTTATGCCTACTAAATGGTATGTTAAGAAAAAGGCCAGATTAGATGAGAGGGTTATTCACTCCAGTCTGAGCACTGCTGAGGACCCACACCTCTATTTCTCGTGAGCCAACAATCTATGCTGCTTTGTGAGACTCAAAGTCTCATGGTAGCCTTGGCCCGAGGCTGAGAATGTGGTGCTCCCTTTCCTCCTCTCTCCCCATGTCTGATTTATGCTGTGACCTAACTTAGCCTTTTGCCACCTCCCTCTTCCCGCTCTAGGCTGAGACCCAGGACAGCTTGCCTCTAAAACCCATTCTGAACATTGGAGTTTTAGTTTCTGAAGAGGAGAAAAGCTGTAGAAGAAACAGGAGAAAAACTCTCAAAAACCCTTAGGAAAATTAGAGTCAATGACTTTCAATGAACTTCAAGCTACTAAATGATGTAACATCCTTTCCAAAGGAACAGTCTTATGCCTGTCAACTCATACGAGTATTTAAACATCTGCGTATTGCCAGTCAAAGTATTTCTACTCAAGTGGGGCCAAAAAATTCAGATCATTCCAGCTGATATGTATTTGCAATTATTTGTCTCCTTGGCTGATACTAAATGGATGGCTACAATGAGTAGCTAATTTCAAAATTCATTTCACAAATTTTACACAAATTAACTAAAAGATATATACGCTTGCACTCCGCAATTAAAGGGATATTGGACATCATTGCATCTACTGAGGAAAGAAAGGAAAAAAAAGTGACTGTCTCTAAACCATCATGAATGACCTAAGCTTCTAAATATGTATTCCTCATTATCTGTGGAATGCAAGTTCTGCTGTCCCTTATTAGATATAACATTTTACACAGTTGAAAATACTAAATCATTTGATAAAAAAAGAAGAGTATGCCTCAAGCTTTGCAATAAATTTACTTAGCTAAGAGTTTCTACATAGCCTGATTTATTGTATTGTAAAATAGTGTGCAAAGTTATATAAAAAAAAAAATTATTTACACATTTATTTTTTCTTTACCTCCCCAATTATCTGTAGAGCTGGTAGATTAACTTAAGAATTTCTGCCTGACATATAATTATTATTTTCCACAGTAGGAAAATTATTTAAGACAAATAAAAGCCTTTTAATCACTGTGGGTTTCCCTTTCTGCTTCTAGAAGTATACACATAAAATACAATCCTCTACATTCACCATGCCCAGGTTAATTAAAAAACCTGCTTGTCTAGTTCAGTGACCTTTCAAATAACCTTCTGTTTAAGACAAATGACACCCCAAAAACTATTTATTCTCACAACATAGCGACATATACTATGATGGACTGTACTCTTTAGAATGATCACGAGCATCAGATTTAAAGTTAAAATAAGCTGCGAGATATCAAGAAAAAGAAGATAGAGAATCCCCAGATCCTTTTCAGCCCTTTCAAAGCTGGCTGAAAACAGCTTTGTGTCATTATGAACTACAAGTGGAACTTTACTTTTTCTTGCAGAGAGACTTTCTTTTCCTTGAGTCCTTCCTATATCGTCAGTTTTACTATCAAATGTAATTTTATACACCAATAGAGTCAGCTATATCTGTGAACTCATTTTGGAGAAGACATTTGATTTTTCCTGCATCATGGAGGAAACCTTCTTATAAAGCAGAACTACATGTTTGGATAATGGATAATATACAAGGAGATATTTTCTAGGAAAAAGCTAAGAGAAAAGAGATGGATAAAAGCCCTTTTCTCCCTTATCTGTAAGGCACCTCATGGTAGGAATCAAGTGGCTGATGTTCCCTTGGTGGCTACAGCTAAAGACAAAGGAACACCTGTGCTGCACTGAGGCAGGGGGAACAGCTCACCACGGGAAAATCCAGCATTATGAGGCCTGAGTGTATAACACCTCCCGTAATGCCTCTCACATTCAGGTTTCCATGGAAAGCAAACCTCCAGGCTGGAGGAGACCTACCACAGGTCCCCCAGCGGGGCAATGAGTGACCAGGGCTGCAGGATACTAAGCTGACTCCAATACTACTGACACAGTGTAACGAAAAGTACAGCAGAGATAGTACTATAATTTAAAATGGTCAAAAATATTTCCCTTATTTTTAATGTATAATTTTAAGTTTTGTGGGAATCTAAACATTTTGGATATTAATTATTGGTCAGTATTAAGAAATATTATTTTATTCTGAAAAGAATCTTAGCAGAAAATTCAAAATAATCACTGAAAACAGGCCATTTTTCTTCCTCTAGCTAAAAGTAAGTCAATGGAGGGAACAGGCATAAGGAAAAGACTTATAAAGGATGTCTGCAAGACATAACTGTAGAGAAGTATGGTGGCCTATAAGCTGGCAAATAGAGAGTGGACAATAAAAAACAACAAAAGAAGAAAATCAAAACAAGCTGAAGAGAAACAAGAGAGGGCCAGAAACCTTTGAAGCATTGCAATGACCTGCTCTGACAAGATGCCTGCAACTTTAGGGTCCTGAAATCCAAAGAAAATTACTCTATCTGCTTCTGATGGAAGACACCAACCATAGTTTAGAGACATGAATCTGCCAGACTCTGTGAAGAAAGTGTTATTTTACTGGTACTGAACATTTCTACATTTATCAAGTATCACCAGTTCAGCTACTGCTCTCCATCTAATCCTTCACTCCCAGGCAAGCCACCAAGACAGTAGTAACAGCAGCTCCATTATGTACAGAAACCCATTTCACCCTGAGTAAAAGAGACTGCCAGGAACTTGTGTTTTGATGTTGTAATCCCAACAGATATAAAGTAATTTCTTTTAAGGTTGCATCCGTGATCTTCAGGGCCATCAGTGGTTTAAGCCATCAGTGACTTAAGCCAAACTGCATCGTTGATCACGTATCAGCACACAATGCAGAAAAAAATACATCTATCCTCTTGGACCACGTATCAATTTTCCACCTGTAAAAAACTTTCTGCACACTTAGGCAAAAGTTTCCTGTTATAAACATGTCAAAAGGGAGAGACTGAAAAAAAGGAAAAATAAATAAAAATTTCCAGGCAAAGCCCTAGCTAGTACAGAAAGTAAAGTAAGTCTCGGCTGTAATAGATCTTCTACTGATTTAGATCATTATAGATCTAGAAATATCCAGTGAAATTTTACTATGTTGTATCAAGTAAAGATGAAGATTCTTAAGTAGATCAGTGAAAACAAAGACATTTTTAGCTGCAGTGTAGACAGGTACTATATTAAAAGAGGATCTCTGAGGTACACAGATGTACCGAGATTATAAAAATATACTAGAAGGATATATGACTTTTAGTCAGGTTGCTCAGTCACATAACTGTGGAGGCAGAGAGTGCAGCACAGCTGTTTGATATTGACAAATTTGGGCTATGTCCTTGAACACCACTTGCTCAATAACAAAAAAACAGCAACTAGAACAAGATAAGGAAATACCAAAGGCAAAAATAGTGAAGACAACCCAAAAACTATAACCAATCCAAATGAAGCATAAGGCACATGAACTTTGATTGCTAGCAATCAAATTAGATGATTAAGTGTGTGCACTTCGCGTGTAACTTAGATAGATTACAGAAGACTAACACTGACTAACAATAAAGGTCTCTGGAACACCATCCACAGAGTCCGTGTTTTTACTGCCACACATAACCAACCAGAAAAAGACAAAAATTAAAGAAAATAGCAAAAATGGAAAACTTTACATTACCTTAGGATGTTTTCTTTTAAAAAAAAAATTTTATGTTACTTATTTTGTTCAATTTGGTTCAGTGAATGGGTTGACTTAATTGTACAGCCAGCTAGAAGAAATAACTTATTTCTTCATCTGTGAGTGTTGCTTGCTCTTATTTTTATTCTTCCATGATTTGTCTGTTGTTTTCACTTCAATATTTGATATTCCAGCACGAAAGCAGCATTATCAGGATAGTCAGTAATATTCTGGTTCTGCCAGGTTCTTTGTAGTCTCATTACAATAATTTCATGATGCAACTTGATTAAATTATTGCTCTCCCTTGAGTTTTTAACTTCTTTTGTTTCTTCTTACATAATCTAAGCTACGGGAGAGCAATAAGTGATTTCTGAAATGCTCCCTTTTCTCACGAACACTATTCTGCTGCTGGTATTTTAATGAAACCATTTATCTTCTGATAGTTATATTTGGTTTTTTTGCAAATGAGAAGGTGAAAAGGTGGCTATAATTTTTTGCTGCCAACTGAAGCTCCTCAGAAAGGGAAAAGGAGCTGTGCAGACTACACATTCAGTTGTATACAACTTTTCCACATGTTTAACTCGTGACCCTGTAGCCAAAGCAAAGGCTTCTACACTCCAGTGAGGTAGAGAGTAAGAGCCAACACGAAGTCCTCTAGGGAATTCCTTGTTCAATTACCTTAAAAAGCTCCAAGATACCGTGGTACTAACAGCCTCAAATAGATCTAAGCTAGATATATATATTGTAACTATTACCTATTATGCTACTACTTTTCCAAAGGTCTGTGGGAAGTGGTCTTGATGATAAATTGTAGTGTATATTTAGAGGATACAAGAAAGACATCATCTTCCATTTGTAGTGTTACATGAACCTAAACAACAGTAAAGGATAACTTAATATATGTACTGGAGGTGATCTCTGCAAATAACATGTTCAGAAGAAGATGTCCATGTTGGTGACATGGAGAGTGGGACAGAGTCCACCCTTAGCAAGTTCACTGACAACAACAAGCTGTGTGGCATGGTCAACACACTGGAGGGAAAGGATGCCATCCAGAGGGACCTTGATAGGCTGGAGAGGTGGGCCCATGCAAACCTCGTGAAGTTCAACAAGGCCAAGTGCAAGGTCCGGCACATGAGTCAGGGCAACCCACGGTATCAATACAGACTGGTTGAAGAATGGATCGAGAGTAGCCCTGAAGAGAAGGACTTGGGGGTACTGGTCGATGGGAAGGTCAACATGAGCTGGCAATGTGCACTTGCAGCCGAGAAAGCCAACCACATCCTGGGCTGCATCAAGAGGAGCGTGGCCAGCAGGTCAAGAGAGGTGATTCTGCCCCTCTACTCTGCTCTGGTGAGACCCTACCTGGAGCACTGTGTCCAGCTCTGGAGCCCCCAAAATAAGAAAGACATGTACCTGTTGGAGCGAGTCCAGAGGAGGGCCACGAAAATGAGGAGAGGGCTGGAGCACCTTTCCTATGAGGACAGGCTGGGACAGTTGGGGCTGTTCAGCCTGGAGAAGAGAAGGCTCCGGGGAGACCTTATAGCAGCCTTCCAGTATCTCAAGGGGATTTATAAAAAATATGGGGATAATCTGTTTACCAGGGCCTGTTTGTGATAGGATGAGGAGTAATGATTTAAAAATAGAAGGAGTTACATTTACACAAGCTATAAGTAAGAATTTTTTTTTTACAATGAAGGTGGTGAAACAATGGAACAGGTTGCCCAGAGAGGTGGTAGATGCCCCATCCCTGGAAACATCGAAGGTCATGTTGGATGAGGCTCTGAGCAACCTGATGTAGTTGAAGATGTCCCTGCTCCATGCAGGGCGGTTGGACTAGGTGACCTTTAAAGGTCCCTTCCAACCCAAACTATTCTATGATTCTATGATTCTAAGATATTCATATATTTTGTTCCTATGACAGATCAAAGCTTTTTTTTTCAGTATTGCAGCAGACACTTTGTGGCTATTTTTCAGCAAAGAGTAACCCTCACATTGTTATTGTTCATAAGAACATGACAGTACTTTATTTCCTTTGACATCCTTTCCACTTGCACTTGCAACGGGTATATTTTTTCCTTGTCACTGTTTGGATGGAAGTGACAGAGTGACTTGTATCTTTGAACTTTCTTTTCCTCTTTTAACTCTTATCAAAGCTTGTATGTTAAGCAAAAATACTTCCTTCAAGCACCAGTAACAGCTACATAAGGGCATCTCATTCTACTAAAACCTGAAGAAAAATCAAAAGTATTATTACTAATGAGATGCTGATGGAGTACCTTTCTATGATAAATTTTCCATGAAGGACAACTGTATCCCTTTAGGTCTTCTCCTTACTTTGACACAATGCAATGATCATAGTTTAATGAGGAAAATGCTTATTGACATCTCACACTTTGGTCTTCATCCTTTTCACATGTACTTGGAAGTTGTTTGTATTTTTTTTTCCCCAGAAAGAACTAGTGCAGGAGATACAATGCCAAGGTCACTCGATAGGGAATATCTACTGAGTATTTGTGTTAACAAACAAGAACGCATTTGAAAATGAGCTTATCTTCTCCTTTTCAAAAAAAAAAAAACCAAACCAACAAATAAGCAAAAATAAAAAGGAAATTTGCTATGAAATGCTTTTTATGCAAGCTTTCTCTATCTATACTACATAATTACCAACATTTCATTTAGAAGGTCACATTCATCAATCTGTTTAAATCAACAGTGCTGACTGTGTCGTGTAAAGCTGTGGGAAGCTGGAGATTATGCCTGCACTCCAGCCAGCAGTCCAGGCAGCTTCTACCAGTCCCCTGAGAAAAACAGCTCAGTTCTAGGCTTAATCTTGCTCTACATCCATCTCCTTCTCCCAGCATCAGTCCTTTCTACTCCTTCCACTTCCTCAAGGCTACTGTGAATCCAGAGATCCCGTTTAATTTTCTGTTACAAATGAATGCCAGTTTGCAGGCAATTTGGAGAGTGTTCATAGATGGACTAAAAGAGGGTTCCTGAATAAACAAAAACTTCACTTAGAAACAGTCAGATGTTATCTAAACAGAAAATATGCAGCGAGTTCATTAAATGAATGTGGATCTGCAAAGATCCGAGTTCATTAAATTGAATGCGAATCTCCAACTAGGCAACTCCAACTAGGATTTTGACTGAGATTATTTTGGTCATATTCCACTTTTAAAATAGGAGAAAATATATATGTTTAAAGCTCTACTGTCAGGGAATCTTGATTAGAGGCTGATTGCTCAGCCAAGGCACTGATTTAACTAGAAAATTTTGACTGAAAAGTTAAAAAGAAGCAATCAGAATACCAGAACAGATGTTGGTAATAGGTAGTTACATCTTGTGTAATTTTTTACCCAAGGTGTTGAAATGCACCTACAGCATTCATATTTTTACATACATTTATGCTTTTCTGCATAAATGTCTTTCTCTCTACAGAAATTAGTAAATCTGAAAAGGTAGCAGCATTTGTTACTAAGGCAGATTTAGAACCCTTCATTCACAGTTAAAATCCTCCTTTTTCTCCTAAAGTTTCCTTTAACTTCACCGAAGTGAGTGACTTTACCTCTTCATAGAGTGAAGCACATGAATGCAGACACTTAGAAGAAGACGTAACTCCTCACGAGTTTCTGAAACCCAACTTTCAATTATGTTGAAGAGAGTTTTTCTTCAGCAATGCTCAGGAGAACTTTCAGGCTTTGTCTCAATATTTTTGCTTTCCAGTTGGCTTTAAAAGAGACTTCTGGTTCTCAGTGAGGGGGAGACTGGAGTGAAAGACCACGTCTGCATGGGAGGGCAGAGAAACCAAGAGACCTTTCTTGAAGCTTAGCAGATTTGATTCCTCTTCTGAGTAATCATAACAAAAATTCACAACTGTCCATGGCTTCATGATGGGGTTTTCTGTGATGTATCTCATATTGAGGTCACTGTTGTAGTCCAAATGATCAGATCTGACTCATGGTTTACCAATAAACACTTTTCATCATTGTTTTGTACCACAGAAGAATGTGACCCTCTGACATTTAAAAATGCTAAAGCAACACTGGCTGGTTTTGTTTTTTTTTTTTAAATTCCCTTGAGATAAATATTACCTTTGTGTTAATTGGATGGTTTTGCTGGTCATTGAGTTTATCTTCAGATATTGTTCTTACTGAACTGCTCGTCTTATACGTTAGAGCATAACATATTTGAAGAGATAAATGTTTTCAAATAGTACTTTGTATGTAACCATATTTTCAAATGTGATATTTAAGAAAGAATTTTGATTAAATAATTGATTTAATTTGATATAAGATACCAGACAAAATTATATAAATTTTATTATGTATTGAATACATATATATTACTCTAAAATATATAACACACACATATAAGGTATATTTAATAAATAAATACACATCTATATTCATATTTTAAAGTCCCTATAGTTGGCTCATATTTAATAAAGAAAGCTGATAAAACATGATTGCACCAAACAGTCTCCTGGTGACACCAGTCTGACTCCTTACAGCCTCCCAGCTGCTGCCAATTTTCCTTCTCTAATTGGTTCCTGAACATCCAGCCATTTTGTTTACAAATCAGCTTTGTCTGTTAGTCAATTTAATGTGCTTCAGAAGTCCTGTAGCATAACTGGCTAATTGCTTACCAATTAGCAAATAGTGATTACAATCTTTCCTTCCACAAATCCCTGCAGCCGTGGTCAGGTTTAATTTTTATTTAGGGGCATTGGCAGGTATGATTTAAGCACAGTTTGAACATTTATAGAGGGAATCTGGTTTTGCAGCCTTCAATGTCAAAGTCCACCCGAGAGCAATTCTGTCCAGGGAACATGTATTTGTAATGTGAACTGCAACACGGCCTCAACGTCAGCGACACAAACGCGCTGCAATAACACAAGTCATGAG
Organism: Tetrax tetrax; assembly: GCA_009806455.1. Classification (NCBI taxonomy): domain Eukaryota; kingdom Metazoa; phylum Chordata; class Aves; order Otidiformes; family Otididae; genus Tetrax; species Tetrax tetrax. The sequence goes on along the minus strand of WHYT01017210.1, from coordinate 607,230 downwards.
CATCGTGACTCCTCAGCTCCTGACAGGTACTGATGCCTGTTGCCATGGTGCTGGCTCAGATTCCTGCCAGTCCTGATCTGCAGACAGTAGCTTTCCCTGCATCCAGCTGTCGTCGTGTTGCAGAACATTTTCCTCTGACATCAGAGTACTCAGCTTTTTAACTGCCACTCTCCACGTCTGGTGAAACAGGTGTGGACATAATGTGTGCATTTCCCTAAAATATTTGTGCATCTGATCTGCAGTTTTAGTCTGCATGGAAGTGTGAAGAGAGAAACGGATCCAGTGCTGTAGAAATTATTTGTGTGAGTAAGGCTGAATGACATTTATTAGCTAAACTTTGGGAAATCCTCACTGTTTCTTGTCTCACCCAAAGGCAGGGGGTGTGAGGGCAGCAAAATAGAGCAGAATACATCGTCGTTCACTCAGCACAGAGTCAGGGAGCTACGGAACTAGATATTATCCATTAAGCAGAAGACATAACATGGCATTCAACGCCTATTATCAATGAGTTTCAGGATATTCCTGAGGTATGAACTTTTCTAGATAATACAAACCACAGGATAAAATCATCTGCTTAGTCTCCAGTGCTGAGGACCTCTCTGAAGCCAATGAAGGAAGACATGCATGTCCTGCAAGCCTTTGTCTCTGCTCATGTGGAAAGAACAGAACACCTGGAAGGTCTCAGAGGCATCTAGAGGAGAGGCGGAGGACAACAGTTCTTGGAAATGTGTGGTAGCAGTCTCTGAAAGGGTGCAGGGGTTTTTGATTAAGATCAAACAGTTTTGTAGTTCCACATGCCCATCATCTGAGATCTGAGCCAACCACAAGCTGAGCATGGAAAGTTTATAATTTAGCAAAATGGCTTGATTTCATACATGAATAATCCATCATGAAGATATGCCTGAAGTGAAAGCCGTTTCTTGTAACAACTGCAATCAAGACAGGTAAAATGCTTTTCCAAATTCATGCCATGTAAAATTAAGTTAAAATGATAAGCCATAAACTGTGTTGTGATTTCATGGTATTCACAACAGTTGACTATGAACAGCCAAGCTTGGCCCTGCTCCTCTTCCTCTAGAAGCGGCCAGGATGATGATCCTTTTATAGACTCAGTGCTTCTGCAGCATTCAGCAGCATTCAGCAGATGAGAGAGGAGGTGCTAGAAGCAAGCCTCACTTCTCTTTTTGCCCTTGCCCGGCTCACGTTTGTGGGGCTCCTCTGAGCACTGTTGTGCTGCAATAGGAGGCCCCTTAACAGAAAGGATGGTGGAGGAGTAAAGGATCATCATCTTGTGCTCAAGCTTGAAGTCCCCAGAGGAGCAGATCCCAACTGCTCAAACGACATGCTGGCTCAGGACAGGGGCTAACAAGAATAGAGAGAATTCATCTACTTGTACACACAGAATATTTATACATATATATGCATACGTTTAAATACACAGCTTCTGAGAAAATCACATGGCTCTATCTTTTGGGAATTTATGTTACAGGCTGGGAGTAGGAGAGGGAGAGACCAAAGGAGATGAGTATTATGTTAATGTTCTGGAAAGTCTGAGCTCTGGCCAGTGACAGAAACAAGGAGAAAAATGGCTTTTGCAGTATCTCTTAAAGTCTTTCATAAATGTTCTTACACAGCCTTGCTTCTCCCTTGTATTTCACTATTCTTTCCTATGTTTTCCCAGTTGTGCAGTATGTTGTAGGCCACCTCTTTGCCTGCCTACATGCTGCTGCAATGTTTCCTAGTTCCAAAGAGCACCAGAAGTACTGGAAGTACATAGAGGTAAATTACAGTTATTACTTTATAAAGTGTAAACTGAAGCAGAGAAACTTTCAAACAGGACAATTTTGCAGGAAAGAAGCCAGGGCTCTGAAATCCTGCTTCTCTGTTTTAAACCCTAGACCACAACCAGGAAAAACATAATGTATTCTGGAACTGAACAATGAATTTTGCTGGCAAGTTCTGTAAATCCCATGCTTTCTGTATTCACTAAAGCCTAAGCTAATGGCTTCTTTGAGCTTTGTGTGCACACTCCTCAGGGGTGTGTGCACAAGACAAAAAGAAGGGAAAGGAGATGGCTGTAAATACTTGGCTTCGGTATGTGCATTACATCTGTCACAAGGGAAACAGTGAGGAAGGTTTAAAAAATGCAAGCCAGTGCAATTAATGCTGGCCAGAGGTAAAGTTACATTTCAAAAACCTCCTTTTAGCGCAGCTTCTGCAAGGGGTCTTTATGTGCATGCAGAATATAAACCTACAGTTAGTAGTAGCACCAAAAATAAATAATAATAAAGGAAAAAATAGCCAAATATGCCAATTCAGCCCCTATATAACTCAGCTGGGGTTACCCAAGATGCGAATATGACTCCAAAAATCAGCAGTGGGCCCATTGAAAAATTGAACAAATTTATATTTTCAAAAGTAATTTTCATAATAACAGTTTCGTTATGTACCAGAACAGAATGACCGCATGCTGCAGAATAAAATCCGGGATGGAAACCAGGGCAGGAACCATCCGTTTAGAGGGAAAGAAAAAAAAAATAAGGCCACACTAAGGACACACTACTAAAATCTTGCATATTCCACTTATCTCAGACTTGCTGACTTTCAGAAAGGCTACCTCATGAAGTCCCAGAGGTGACAGTTTAAGGGAGCTTTGCATTGGCTGAGTCCAATTCCTTGCCTGCCATAAAGGAGCAAAGAAAGCAGAGAGTGCAGCCCTAAAAAGAATTCACATCACAGACTTTATGACTAATCCCTTACTTGCTAGCTTTGATCTCATCTGGGAACCAGCCACCTAACTTGAGAGACATGGAGACTAAAAACATTAAAATCACCTGCCATATTTTAAACAGCTGTGTTTGGAGACCCTGTGGTCCAGGCCACCTCTGTGCTGTACGCATTATCATTGACCTCAGGTACAAACTTGAAAGAAAATGTTACTGTCTCTGAAGTTGTGCTTCATTTTCAAGAGCAGCTGCTGAATGTAGCTACAGTCCTTTATGAGGTATTTAGTTGCTGATCTGCATGGGCAACTCATTACTGGAGCCTAACTGATGTGCCTTCTGCTCCCAGCAAAGACCTCTCTCCAATGCTCCAATTGACTGGAGCTATGGGAGCATGATCATCCTAAAGCATGAGATTTTTAGGCTAGAAAATCTCAAATGATTGGGCTTTTAACAGTAGCCATGACTTTGTGAAACCTTTAAGGAAGCGAGGACAACTTCAGGAGGTGTTAGAGCAAGAGCTGGTTCTCATTCGCAGGAGATGTTTTATCTTAAGAGCTCTGTAAAGTACAAGCTAGAGAAATAAAAGAGAGTTGTGCTTCAGCAGAGTACTTAAGCAGTATTCTCCCACCTGTAAAGAAGTGAGACTGGTTCATGGTCTCACTTGCAGGACACTGAAAGCACTGCCACATACCCAAATTCACACTGTGCATTCATACCTGATGCAGAAGAAGGTGCTACCGTGCCTTCATCATTCTGTGATTAGAAATGGACAGAGGAGCCAAATGGTGTCTGAAGGGGATGGCTGAGATATAAAAGTATTGCAGAAAAGTAGTAGAGAAATGAGGAGAGAATGTCATGGTCAGAAAAATTAGGTAGAATGTATTCTCTTCCCTTCACAAGAAGGAATGTCAGATCTTTGATACTCCCATTTCCTGCCTCTTTAGGTTCGGCAAAGAGCCAAAAAAAATAGAATTTTATGAAAACAAGAAGCAAAAAAATACAATGAATTTGAGGTCATATCAACAGTACTTTGTATGAAAGCACATCTTGCACATATCCACCATTCAAAGTTTAGCCAAAACACTAGGGTGAAAAAGCACGAGTAGAAGAGGTGGCTGGGGAAATACATTGTTCTCCAAAATGTGAATGTTTTTACCTCTTTCTTTGAAGAGGCATAACATACACACTTACTGTAATCAAGTCAGTGCATGCATCTAAATGGAGCAAATCTGAAAGCTGTCCACAAAGGACTGGTTCAGCTGGTGTAGTCACTCAGTATTTAAGATGCACAGAGTGATGGTATATGTGGAATAATTTTTACTTTTTTGTTTCCTGATAGGATGAAAAGCAGCTTGTTTGACTGCTCAGATACCAAATGCTGCTTGTTAGTAACCATTCTGTTGTAAATGTTTGTCAGTGGTTGTGAACACTCTGGTATTCTGGGTTTCTCCCCATGGATCGTTATTTCTTATTACAGAATGTTGCTATTCTTATTTTTTTCTTGGTGGTTGTTCATTTTCCTTAGCTCAAATGGGAGAAATTAGGGGGAAAAGAGGATCAAGACTGAATTTAAGAAAAAATTGTTTTCAACAAAAACAATGGCTGGAAGCAGTAGTTTGTGCAGTATTGCCAATGGTGGTGGTCCACATTGGCTTTCTTTGAGCAGTATTATCATAATAGAGTGCTACCTCCATACACTAAAAAAAAAGATAGGTGGTTTTTTTTTTTTCTTTTCTTTTGAGTGCAAAGTTATAGATTAAACAATTGTTTGGTGGTTTTAATAGTGCTGACACCTGAGAACTATATACAGAAGTGGGTGTATCAGAAGCAGTCATCTTTGAAAAGACAGCTTCTTTTTGACGTGTTTCTTTTCACTACTCTTAATCATTTTTCCTTTCACATTACACTCACTTTCTTGCATATAGGAAGTGCAATAAAAAGGACAGTCATCTATATTTACAGAAAGACACTGGAAAATACAGTGACACCAACAGCAGTCCTTCAGCTATTGGGACAAACTATGATTAGGAAGTCTAGAAATACTTTTTTTTTCATTTAGCTTCCCTGGTGAAAGTTATTTTCATAAGCTTGACTGAAGGTAAAAGACTGATGGTGTCAACATCTCTATCGCTCATGAGGAAACTATTCTTGACCCTCTAATGCCTCTGCTGGCTTTTGTTTCCAAATGCTGGTCCCTCATAAATTACCATATTCCTCAAAAGTTTTAAATTCCCCTTGCTTCCTCTCTTTGTGCTTATGCATAGCAGAGGCCTCTGAGTGCTTGCAATGAAGGATGACGACAATCCTTTTCAGTACAAGAATGTTCCCAAGGAAATGGACGGCTCCTGGTCCTGAGGGAGACAAGCAGCAGAGCAGGATGTTCTGCAATACACAAGGCAAAGCCTCTCTAGCAAAGGCGATGCCACCTGCAAGGGAGAGATGGACAGGATGTGAATGATGCACAGGAAGTGATGCAGGCAGGAAACATGAAAGCCAAGTAAAGAGATTTCAAAAGTAAAACAGGAAAATGATTGAAAGAAAAGAAAACTAAATGACGTGGAAAAAGATGACTGGGTTTTGTTGTGTTTTCTTTTCATTCGAACTAATAGTAAAGCTTTGGCAAAACGACTGAGGTGTGCTTCCTAAACTGATGTAGTGTGGAGATTTTTGCATTTTAGTTGTCAAGTCTTGAAGTGGGCTTCAGAAAAGCCTTGTAAGCTGTAAATATCTTGCGTGCATCCATATGCATTTTCTATTACAGATGTATTTGCACAAAGCATAACAAAGCCTCTCAAAAGGCTCATTTTAAATAGACAGTAACCTCAAATTTCCTTTCCCTACCATAAAATCTCTTCCGTGACAAACTCTGACCATAAAAAGAAAGATTCTATCCCACACCAGTAATTCCAGCATGTTTACGTCCAAATTGTACCAGTGTCTCTGCAACTGGAATCGGGCTCAGTCTATTTTTCTGGGACATACTTTAACTTTGACAGGATGTAGACTGGATCTTGACATACACTACACTGTATTTCTAGAGTTTAAAGCACCTCAGGTGTCTATTTCTTCCTTTCAGTTTATTTCCAGTGTCAGTAGTATGTAGCATTAATTATGCAGTTATTCTATCCCCACAAGGAAGACAAACAAAACTAACACATTTTTAGAATTATATGATACTCCAGTTTTCAGGAAATTGCACACAGTAGTTAATAATCCACATTACTGCTTTTACTACCTTTACTACCGTAGAAATATGACATCATCATTTGTTTCACTTGCTTCACACAGTTTGCAAAAACACATTATACTAAAAATAGGACATTTCTAATATCTCAAAAGTATTATTTACACAATTTTAGTCAGTCATATTAAGTTTCTCTGAGCCTTCACATAAAAACGTTGTAAAGAACTGGTATTTTTACTGTCATTTTCTTTATTGTTAAAAATATCTACTATTATTAAAACTTGTACTATTAGTATTTGTAGTGGTCCATGTCAATTTCTTGTGTTGAGATGAATCCAAAAGGACTACACTGCTAGATCTTTCTCCGCTTTTGCTGTTTTTCAGGGCCCTGAGCTACTACAAATTGAACTTTCTGGTTACTAAAAATCAACAACAGTGCTTACTGAGACAGCAAAAAGGAGATGGTGATTACAATGTATAGACTTGAATACAGGCATATCACAAGATGGAGCCAAAGAGACTGGATAGCAGAACTGGAATGAGAAGCGTAAGTGTGGAGAAGAAAACAATTCTTTCATATCTGATAACGGGGAAGAACTCCACAGTCTTCCAAGAGCTATTTTCCAGTAGTGCTATTCACATGGCCCTTTGGCAAAACCATCACTTTCAAATAAATAAAATAGTGCTGAAAAACAGTGCAATCTTATGCATTTGCAACAAAGAGTATTAAATTTTGGTCTCTATCCTGAAAACAAAATAAAATACAATTGTGTCCCATGAAATAAAGTACTAAGAAAAAGTGCTTGCTTGGAACGCAACAGACTAGAACCTAGGAAAATGAGGGAAAGGGCTTTTACCCCAAAATACCTTGGGGTCTCTTCATATACTCAAGTTCATTTGTGACTTCAGCAAGGTATAGGGTTATATAAACTGCCATCCTCCAGTTATGATCAACTGACAGTACAGCTTTGTGAGCTCAACTCCTGGTGCACTTTGACAATGAAACATGACGTTCCCCTCGGTGTTTACACAGCCTATTCCTGAAGTCACCCTGTTTCACTAACATAACAATTGCTTTTGACCTCATTTCTGGACTGGACCCCATTCTGAGTTAAAACAATTCTTCCTGGGGTTCATGTGACCTGCATCTTTTGAAAGGGCCAAGGAGCTTTCCAGAAGAGAGGGAAATGAGAGGTAGGCATGGCATTTCCAGTGGAAGAGGTCCTATTTGCAAAGCCCACATTTTAGGTGTTTGTTTGCTTTGGTTTTGTTAGTCATATGATAAGCTTGAGGTGAAGATAGACTTCACATATTACTATCTGATAACACTATTAGAACTAAGAAAAAAAAGCAATGCATGTTCCTGAGGAAAGGGATATTTTTGCCACTCATGAATGATGCCTCTCAGCTCTAGCACTGGCAGAGCACAGCACTCTTGGGGATGGTGATGTTAATACAGTGCCTTTATGCTGAAGTTCTACATTTCGTAAAATTGGGTTACTTTGGTTTCATGTGTTCAGATTTGTAAAGATCAAAAGTAATCTCTGTTAACTTCTTATCTGATTCTACAAAATAGATTTGATAGATTTAGTTTGCTTTCCAGGAGATATAAAAAATAAAGACCACTAACATGGTTCTTGCCTTGCAAAGAGCCATGGTGTTGAGGGTGCTTTTCCATGCAGTGAACAGATGATGGGAGAGGCCTGGGAGGGACCTCTGTCTGCTCAGACCACACAACCTCTAAATAAATAAAAGCTCTGCTTAACAGAACTGTCGATTCAGATCCAGAAGTGATCCCTAACCCCCACATGTTTCTATTCCTCAGTCCCTGCAGTGATGGATACCTGCCTGTTCAAGTGCTATTGTACAAACGTCAACTACAAAGCAAGACATAGCTCCCTTAATGGGAAGCTTATTGAAATGAGAGCAGTAGCCTGCGCTCTGGTGCTCACATACCCAGGTTCTAACTTTTGCTGAATATAACTGCTATCCAGTTAGTTCAATGAAGGCTAATATTGAAATGAAGATAGGTTTTATTTTCTGAAGGAAAAAAATGAACAGGGAAACTATGTTCTACCTCAGATCCAAGAAGCAGTATTGAAGGTGCTCAGGGGAGGCTACATCGGCCTACTATGTCTCCGGCCCTGTTTTCACCTCTGCCATGGTTCCTTCATGATTCTTGCTTACGGAAAGCAAATCTGTGGCTGTAGCCTATGCCATGCAGCAGGTGCTCTACCCGTGAAATTGGGTGAAAGCCCAAAACCAGTCCCTTTCCTGGCACAACAGACTCACAGCTTCTCTGTGGAGCTGAGGGTTAGATTTACTTCTCAGAGAGTGCCAGGGAGTATTTTCTTGCTAGGCTTTAGTTATTACACCTTTGCTGCTGAGCCCATTCTTAACTCTGTGGGGATGTACAAAAAAAATGCTACCTCTCTCTCGGTTTCAGAATGAAATGATTCCTGATAGGGTTATATAACTCACACAGTATTTCAAGGGTGTCCCATGTGGGCAATAGATTGGATGTGAAGTTATTTTTATTTTCATATCCATCTGCCACGATTCATGTTTTATCAAAGCAGTTTACATGATTCCAGGCAAGGCTGTTAAAGAGCATTGGTTTCTGAAGTTGCCATGGATACCAAGCAACATATTTTCATTTTATGACGTGATAATTTTTTTACAATTCTGTGTTAATTTATTTTTTTTTTCATGACACACTGCTTCACCCAGTTCTCAACCATAGCTTGTGGCAAAACCTCAACAGAAGAGACTTAGTGGTCTGAATGCGAGCATTGTACTGCCTAATGAGGAAGCAGGAAAAACCAGACCATGGGCATGTCATTTTACTTAGGCTAAAATCAGTCAGTACACTAGGAGATGGTGTTTTCATGAGCCATTCAGCACAAAGTATCTTCCTCTTGAACATGATCCCGTGCTCATTAAAGATTTCCCTGATGTTTTTCAAGAGAGTATACTTTTTTTTTCTTTATGTTCTTGCCAGAAAATTTCTCTTCCTTTAAGATCCAGTGTGATGCAGGCCAACTGTTTGTCAAGATGCCTCTTTCCTTTACAAACCCAAGCAAGCTCTTTGTTACTGTGAATTAGTATTCCCACTTTTAACAAATAAACTTTCATATGTATCCAGTAATGCTTTGCTCCACAATGCCAGCTACCCTTTTCTCCCAGAGGATAGATTACTGCATTTCAGTGATGTTGTGCGTATAGTAGCTGGACGTTGTAAAGCACTTTGGGATCTAACCTGACAAACACTGCTCTGTAAGTGAAAGTAGTTATTAACTGTCTGGAGAAGTACAATCCTTCTAAAATTCCATATGCTTCTCCCTTAGCCAGCTGTAAAAGTTTTCAGAGACCTTTTTCCTTCCTCTTTTCTTGCCTTTTCAGACCAGATACGAGATCTGTGATTTATCAGCACTGAGATTTAGTTGTTGAACCGCAATATGTCCTAAAATATGTTCTTCCAAAATGTGCTGCAAATGGAGTTGTGATAAATCCAGTGAAAGATGAAGGCAAACAGGTTCCTTCTGCAGAACTCGACTTTAATATTTGACTAAGCCCTTCTGTTCATTTAAATAAATTCTGGACAGATAAAAGAATTGAAAGCAGGTATTTGCTTATGTAGGAAAGCTCAGCTCCTTTACTAGTCCATATAACTTTGTGTTCAGATTTAAGGAAAGTAAAATATTTTTCTTACATGAGGAATAGCCAGTGAGTCTTTACTGCTGTCAGGAAAAGATGTGGAAATTAAACATCAGATTAAAGCTACAGAATTGATCAATCTAAAACTGCAGCTATAGGTTCAGAAATAAATTTTTCTGTACTCGATGGGACTGTAGCAGGAGGAGGGGAGGAGTATAGTTAATAGGGATGCAAGACAAGCTGGGCTGTCCAATCCAGATGTAGCTCATATCTATCTGCACTTCCCAGCTCTGTATCTGAACTGGTGTTCTGTTCATCTTGATAAGACTGCACATGGGATCACTGATTAACTTATAGAAACTGTGGCAAATAGCATGCATAGAGTATTTTTTTCATTAGCAGTGCCCCAGTTTACTAGATGCACAGAAGTCCAAATCAGCAAGTCCAAATTATTCTGTTTCAGATACTCCTGAGCCCTGAAATGGATTGCATTGCAATTCCCAGTGATAAAGCCAAAATCCTTTCTTTGTTTCAAAGGGAGTAGCACTAGTGTATGATTAATTGCTCCTACCAGCCTTAGACATAAGCAATCCAAGGGATAGGTTGGAGTCCATGTTTCTGGTGATCCTCTTTGCCTGGCTTACCTGAGCTTCTCTGCCTTCTGTTTCTGTGGTTCACCTATTCACTGGTACTTGCCTCTGTGATGGATAGTCTCCCTGGACATACATGAGATAGCATGGCTCTTCTTGAAATAGGAAAAGGCAGCTGTGAATTGTATTACCTGTATCATTGCACAAAAAAGAATACCCATAGTGGGCATGGCTGGGCTTTGAGGTCTTGGTGATGACAAGTTGGAGGAAGAATTAGAAATGGCCTGGAAAATAGAAATAATGAAACAAGGACATCCAACTTGGAAGGAAAGAGAGTGAGAGGAGGCTAGAGGAAGCTAAGGGAGTCAGGAGGGGAGGAGTGATTAAAAAAAAAAAACAACACAGTAGAGAGGATTATGGGGTTAGAGTCCTGGCTGGAGAAGGAGAAGGTGTGATAGAAAAATGGGTGAGGGGACACTGACTGAGATTCAAGACTAGGGTTGAGCTATTTCCGTTGTGAAGCATTTTTCCTTTACACTCAATTTGTTAAATTGATTATAATACAATTACCAACCCACTAGATAGCAGGATATTTCTTATACTTGTCTCTCTCTGCTAAATCCCAAATGAAGCATGGGCTGGCTCTTTGCCAACACAAAATTAACAATAATTTTCTGCCTTTTAAAATAAATATTTGAAGCTGTTAACTGTGGCAGGGAATACTAAAAGCACCTCGAAACAAGATCAGTTCAACGTGAAAGCTTGTCTAAATGAGAGAAAGACTTCATCCATGCACCTCCTTGTTTATGTGTGGGCATTCTTATTTTGTTTTAAGAATACATAGTGTAAACCAGAAAGCAATTGCTTTTTAAAGACCTTTAGTTCAGCTGGAAACATTTTTCTGCTAGAGAAAGCTTGTGTTTCGACAAAGCTATTTATGTGGTTCAGTGGGAGGTACTTTAATTCCTTGTCTCTATTTACAATCTTGACTAGTATAACACGCTTGTTTAGAACATGCATTTGCCATTTCTTCTGCTCTGAGACAAGCAAACCAGCACAATGAATGACAGGCAACAATGACAAGACAGCCTTGTATTTGCTGCAGGCTGCAGGCTGCTGCTGAAAAGGCAAAAGAAAAACAGTATGGAAGAACAAATTACCAGTACTTTTACAGTTACTAGTAACCACAATTTGATCCTTTCTACTCAGTAAAATTAACTCCAGAAGGACTACCAGGAACTAGTAAATATTTAACTGTAGGCATAGCTGGCAATTATTGATTCAGAGAGGTGCTGGTGCCTTAATAACTTCTTGTGACAACTACTGTTTGGGGCATTTTTCAAACTGGTTTTCTAGAGTAATTAGTGCCACCGATTTTACAGTGCAACTGAAGCTATTTTTATTCTATCTTTCCTTTTATGATAGAAGAAAACGCTGACTGAAATCACAGCTGCACTTTAAAAACCTTAGTTTGATACCCATCATCTATTCCAGTAGCCCAAGAAAGACAGAAGTCCAGTAATCCTCATATTAAAAAATACACTAAATGTTTTTCTGTAATTTTTTTTGAAAAGTTTTAGTTAACCTCTTGTTTTTTAAAGATGTCTGTTCTGGCAACTAAAATCCACTGGTCACTGAAACAGTGCCAGCATTTTCACACTTTGCTGCTAGTGCTCTTCAAGCCTGATCTGCAGAGATAATTTATTAAGAGCTCCCCAAGGCCCTGATGTACTAAAGCATTTTACTTGATTAGGGTTTGATTTTTTTAGGAATCCTTGTGGCAAATATATTTAGGATATAATTACATATATTTATATATATATTTTTTTTATCATTGAGGATGTTAAAAACATGCTACTCTCAGATTCTTGGCCAACAGAGGCTTGTGCCAAACATGAGAGTTTCATAACATGAGACTGAGAATGTCTCTCTTATTTCTTCTCTCCCAGATTTGCATTATTTTCAAGCATCAGGTGTGTTCCAGTTTATCATACAGGTTTTGTATTATTTGTGGGAAAAAAATAATATTATCTGCTCCTGTGGAGAGTGCTTCTATTAGCATGTTATATACTGCTCTAGAAATGATATGACAACAATCAGCCTTGTGAAGATGACAACAAACTCATCTGTATCTTCCAGTACCATTACTCCTTCCAGATTAATTGCTTATCTACTGCAAATGGCTGCACAACAGCTGAAGATAATGCCTCAGACCTGAAAACATTTTTCTTCCTTTCCTGTATCTTGCTGACATAACGTGATATTTGTAACACTGCATTATGTGACAAACTTTAACACTGCAGCTGCCTCTCTCTGAACAAAACCTTTTTCTGGTTTACTCAGAGTTCGTTTCCACTCTGCGGTTCTATTTATACAATCATCTTCTGCTGATGTGTAAACTGGTTTTCATTGACTTTCTTATCACATGCCCACCTGTTCAGCATGCTTAAGGAATGGTTCAGTTTTGCTAGCCATGCTGATATTTCTTCTAAACCAAGTTATAAAGTACTGTCTTTATTTCAGAGTGTCTTATCTTTGTTTTATATAAACTATCAGTAGAAATAGTTGGAAAAATGTTTTAAAAATTTTTCAACAGTTGAAATTAGCCATTACTAACAAAGAAAACAATTCCAGTCAATCTCTCTGGATGTGTTTCTGTATGCAATTATAGTCCAGTAAGGAACCCAAGTTACTTTTTTGAGCCTGGTTTTTTTCATATTTTACAGCCGTATTGCTTCATATGATGATGTACTATAGACTTGGTGTAGTAGAACTAAGTTTTATGCTGTCCCTATGTTTCTAAACTCTGCCCAAGGATAGATTTGAAATCACTCAGTGTTTTTAGAAAACTGAATTAAGTTCCAAATGCCATATGGCTTCAGTATAGACTGTTTGAAGATATTATTTTTTTATCCTAACTAAAGATGACAAATATAGTAAGCCTCTGTGATCCATACGTTGGGAATATTGAATGTTGCAAAAATTCATTAGCAAGCATTATTCAGAGAAACATCAAGCCTGTAGCAGATTCTTCTGGTTCTCTTTGCACAAGTATCACACCCACATTCCTCACGAATGCATTATTTATGATCTCACGCTGCCCAACTCTTTTCCTCTAGTGATTATGCAACCAGCAAACACTCATCACATGAACAGATTTTCACTAATATTTTTAAAGATTCTTTTTTTTTTTTCATTAGGTGATCTTTCAGCTTTTACTTATTCAAAGATCCAAGTATCTCTTTCCTTGTAAGACAAACTACTTGTGTTACCAGGAGCTGCTCAGAATTTTAACAAACGAGATGTGACATGCATGTTTCAGTCATCTCATGTACTTGGTATTTTATATTGTGTTCCACTGTATCCTCAGCAACAGGCTAATATATTGTATTTATCTGCTGTTACAGTATCTTACCTTTATGTAAAGGTGTTCCAAAGAAGGAAACATTACAACTATCAGAATTAAAATAGATGTATATATATTATACAACTATATTGTTAACAATACACTTTAAATAGTTTTATTCCTTCCTTGTATTTAATATCTCAGTAGCTCAGTCCTGTCCAACTAGACAGGCAAGTGAACTGTACACTCAAACTCTTATTTTCCACTGTAACTTTTCTATCTGGCCTTGGTTGACTATGTTTCCAAATATTCTGGTTATTGGATTTACTTTCATCTTCCAAGCCAAGGGCTGGCCTAGCTACTTGGGTAAGATACAGCCAAAAACTAGATGCTAGTTCCTTCTTTCTATAAAAATTAGGGTCACCAAGTATAAGTTACATTGTGATAGTCAATCAGTGGTGGCTTTAGGACAGCAGTCCCTCCTTTTCTGTCAGTCATTTGGAGAGATGCCTTGTTTGTCCACAGGGCAGAGCAGCCAGACTTCCAAACTGTTGTTCTGAGTGCCTCCTTTTTTTTCTTTTATGTCTTCTTTACCCTCTGTTTTACCTTCTCTCCCTCTGCCTTCAGATAAAACATTCCAGCCTCACTAATGCTTACTTACTTACACGCTGATTGCTTTCTCTCACAGCATCTATTTTCCCCAGGGATCTCACTTTACATTTTCCTGTGCTACCATCCCTTTCCCATCCTTTCAGAACAGGATGTCAGAATCAAAACTGGCTAGAACTCCTCAAGTTTGTCCATTCAAGGGAAAAAGACAAATTTATGAATGATTTCCTGTTCTGAAATGAAAGATTAGTGATTAAAGCTGTACAGAGATACCAAAAAGCAATTTTGTTAGATTTTAGATATGGGCAAGAATCAACTTTCAGGACTTCTAGGTTATACTATGAAAGACTGAAGGCGCAAATTCACAGCTGAGGGTCTCTTGTTCTTAGTTCATTGAAAATACTCAGGGAAGGCATCTCCAAAGCCTTTTTTTTCCACAGGGATGTGTACTGTGGCATCAGATACAGTAAATGTTATGATTTGATCTGTCTTTTCTGTACTTGAAAGTACAAGCACGAGGTTTTGCATCTACAAAACTTTTATTCTCTCATCCTGTCTGGCTGTTATGCATGGAAAAGCCAAATGTAAGGGCACTGATAAAACACATGCTTTATCTAGACCACCGACAGCACAAACAGACTGGGGAGGAAGTGCCAGCAATCAGGCTTCAAAAAATAAGCTAGATCTGTTCCTTATGTTAACTTCTCCAGACGGGTGGACACTGTCACTGTGGTCCAGAGGTTAGACTGCTTGCAGTCTCGGCAATGTTGTGAAAAATTTTGCACAAAGCTGCTGCTGTGAAAGCTTGTATATTAGTTAGGAAGCCACCTTCCTGTGTCTATTTATATGTACACAAATTCCTTCCTTTTCCTTTTGTTTTTCTTTTTTGTTTGTTTGTTTGGTTTTTTTTTTTTGGAAAACTTAGTAATAACTACTGAAGCTAGTTCTTTAGCTTGTGCAAATCAACAAAGATAAGACCATTACTGTCACTTGAGGAGGCCATGCTTCCCTCTTTTCTCACTGAATGAGGGAGAAGAGGTGGGGGAAAAAAAAGAGAGACCTGGGATCTAAACAGACTCCCCAGATCTGTCTGGACCTAATCCCTACCTGCCTCATTTTGATGTGTGGGAGTCACTGGAGGGAACCTGTCCTGCCCACAGGACTGGGCAGCATGAGGTTTTAGTGGTTAAGGGGTGGACTGCAAATCAGATGCTGTTTCTGAAGTACAGCCGTCTAGCTAGCCTGCAGTCAGCTGATGATGATGTCGGTATGATATACATTTAGATGCCCCTTGCAAGTTACTAAAGACATGTAGGTCTAAAAATCAGCAGCTGCTCCATGCAATACAGTATGTTCATTGAACATAATCTAAATACAAATTTAATTCAATGCACTTTTGCATCTTTTTGCATATTTTTGTAAATACATTTCTCTATCCATCCCTGTGAGTTAGTAAATGTTCCTCAAGCTGTACTTCTGTGATTTGTGCTTTTCCATTGTTCCAGAGATAAGGTAATAAGGAGGAAGTCCTGACCTTGCTGAAGTCAATGATAAAGGCTATTCTCCCCACTGGGGTCACAGTTTCACCTGGGTGTTTATTTTGTTTTCTAAAGGTCGCCTTTAACAACAGCGTATTGACGCAGTATGTTTTGAGGGTATCAAAACAGCGACTTTAAGAAAGAGCTGCTTAACTACTGGCTAATAACTTTCCCAACTAACACCCTCTGTGGAACAGTTTTTTACAAAAGTTTTAGCTGTAATTATGTCTTGGTGGATGTTTCCTGTCAAGCAGAGTGTTCTTAGTAAGAAAAGAAAAAAATAATTACAAAATAACTGAAGCCTGCGATTTTAGAAAACTGCATTCTCTAATTTTTACAGCATGCTCATTTTCACAGGATAGCAAATGATTCTCTCTTCTCTCCTTAAAAAATAAAAAAAAAGGAGGGGGGGAGGAAGAAAAGACTGTTGTAAGACTAAGGGTAATCCCCAGTGGGCTTGACATTTTTCCAGAAGAAATTAAGAGCAGAATTCATCAAACATTAATGTTAAGAAGTCAGAAATTCTGGAATGTTTGTCCAAAGTCCCAAGACCCTGAGCAAACACTGTCATCCTGCCGGGCTCCAGCCGAAAATCAGAGCCAAAATAAACAGAGGCAGAAACTCCATCTGACTGATCCTGTGGAAACAGCTGTAACCACTTAGGTGGAAAACCACCTCAAATTCTTCTCCCAGAAAACACTGATGACATGGGAGATGGTGAGCAGGAAAGCCCTGTCAGGGTCTCTCTTCAGCTGTGGTCAGGAAAATATTTTCTTTCTCCACAACTGTAAATAGAAGGGTTCAACCCTGGTCACAATAAAATGAAGCCACATAAATGCTAAATGCCTTCTTTTTTCTTGTCCTTTTCTCTTGTGCATTTCTTAACATTTGATCTTAAGATCCCTTCCACAAAGATCCTACATGCAAGAAAAGCTCTTCTTCCTTAGGAAACCCGTGCTTGTATTCAAAAGTGTAATATGATGAGGCTCTAGTGTTTGTGTTGAGATTGTGATTAACAAAGTTGTCTGAAACATACTCACTTCTTGATTTGCTGAAATGAAGCCAGCATTCAAACTAAACACCTTCTGTTCAGCCTTTTTCTTATTATTCTTTTTAGATGGCTTTTGTCAAGTGCTAGTTGGCAGAAAAAATAGGAAGCATGTTGGAAGAAATAGCAAACATAAACAAAGCTGGAGGAGAAAGAACTGCAACTTTGGTTGTCCAAGCTGCACATGGCTTCCCTAAGGAATCTGACAGGTAGAGGAAATAGAAAGAAAGGATGAAATGGGAACCATTGAGGGGCTAATAAGAAAAGAAAACTGGATAGCTGCCTCCATGCTTCCTCTTTATGTAAAATAATGCTAAAGTGTACTGGATCTTTAAGGTGGGATAGAGAGCACTGCAGGAACACAGTCTACTTTCACATTTTGTTCATTGCCAAAGGCAATAATTCTGGATTCCTTATTTTTACAGGAAGGCAGTGTTCATTTTCCTGAAATTTCCACTCTGGTCCAGGAATTATATTTAGTTTTAACCCATCAGCAAGCTTAGCACAACCACATAGATGGTAACACTTTAAGATGTTGCTAACATGGAAAAATCATTACCATTTCTTGTCCTCTGTGTCTTCCCACATTCATCAAGACTGTGACCTACCTGCTTAACTGTAATTCCTTTCAGCTGTTTTTCCTATACTTCATGTAAGACCATCTTATTTTCTTTTTTTTTTTTTTTTCTGATATAAGCCAATGTACAACAGTGGCATTGGTTTTCCTGCCAAGCCATATTTTCAGGGGAGAGTTTTCGTGCAAGAGATAGGAAGCTGAAGGAACTTATTTGTTTTGATCAGTACAAATGGATCTGCTGGAGCAACTTCCTTTATTTCACGGATAAAACTTTGAAAAACAAATGTTAAGAGCAAGTGAATATTTTTTTCCTGCTTGAACATTTCCACAGATGAATGAAAAAGGCAACAATCATTCCTATCTGGATGGCACAGTTTAAGAAACACTAGTAGCATCAAAACATTGTGAGTGTTTGTGAAGGCACAGCTATACTGCATATCAAATGAGATTTATAGCATTTTGCATGTGCAAGTCAATGTTTATTCACATATTCTCTATATATACATACTCCGAATTTTAACTTAGTTTTTTATAATATGTTAAAAATAAATGGCTTCTTACGACCTTCTGCAAAACTAAGCAAGAGTTATAAGAGGCCTCAAACTTGTAGCGTGTCCTTATTTTTGAAAAGTCAGACTACATATCATTATTATATAGCGTATTTTGAACTACCCTTCTTTCCCCCAAGTATTCCCCCAGTCTCCCCATCATTCTTTATTTTCATAGAACCTGATCCTTCTTGCAGTAGATCCACATGCAAAGTAGCTAGGGACTGTTTGTGTGACAACTTGAAGTTGCAATGGGCGTATTTTCATGTTTATAATTCAAAAAAGAAGCAATGGTATGCATTACAGGTACCCTTCAGGGTATCTCCCAATGCAGTAGAGATCCTTCAGGGACATAGCTGCTTGAGATGTATGTACAGGGATATATTGCTCAAAATCCTCTTTTAGTCTTCGGTAGGAGCAACTTAAATTTTGCTCCTTATAGAAGGTATAAACCAAAGAAACGAAGGCCAGTAGAGGCATTTGCTACTATACAAGCAACCCACTGCAAAGCTTGACTTTTACATGAGTACAGCATTAAAAAAAATGGATTCCAGTTTCTGTGTTTTGCAAATGTCACAGTTAGCACATGCAGGAGGTATGAGCTGAGGAAAGCATAGTGGTCAGCAGAGAAACAACAACTTATTTCCCAGATCTGAAATCATTCCAGTTGGGAAGGGGTAAATAAGAGCAGAGGCAGCATGGCGGTGGAGACAGAAGGGTGGTGGTTTGGAGAAGGAATCCACAGAAACCCTATGACTGACTGACTAATGCTACCTTGACTGCTGGTGTCAAGATGATGTAAGCTGAAACGACAGAAAGAAGATTCCATTATTATTATATGTATCCTTTTTCCACAGCTGCAGCTGGACGAGAGCCCAGAAGCCCAGAAAGGCCAACAAAACCCCTTCCTCAGAATAACAACATAACAAGAACATCTGCTGTAGCTATGAAGGTCAGAAAAGTAAGGTCCACAGTGGGATGTACCTCTCTCTGGACAGACAGGCCTTTGGACGCAAATTTGATGATGGCATGTGATCTTTCTTGCAAGCCTCAGAGGAGAGGAGCAGGTGCGATCTTTAGTTTCATAACAACTGAGTTGTCTTCAGGTCTTCTCTGCAGGGCCGGGAAGGGTGTGACAGGGAATGACTCTCTGCCTGGAGCCTCTCCTTTGCTGCTTGTTAAGATTCCCAACAGATACAGTAGCAGATCGCAGCACTCAGAGGATGAGCATGGGATTGATACAGAAATGCCTACAAATCTCTTGTGAGTCAGATTTGGGCAACGTTGAGCAGCCAAGCTAGCTGCAGCAAATCCAGAGAGCAAGTAAGCAGAAAAAATAATGGAAGTCTGCTTTAGTGCTGGGTTGTTTGGGTTTTTTTTTTTGACACTCCAAGCAAGGCTGCATTCTGAAATGCTGGAGGGGAAAATCTAGCTGAAAGGTAACTCTCTCTGTTCACTTTGTCACGGGTTGCAGCTCTCTCTGTGACCTCTCAGCTCTTCCTACACTCTGAAATCAGTTCTCCAAGGATCACAGTCCAGTCTAAGTCAATCTGTTCTCTAATAGTTTCTTTGGCATTCATCACAGCACATGAACATGAAGAGCATCTGTCTAGAGATTAGTATGACTGGAGGAGCAGCTGTGCAGTTCCAGCGCCTATATGCTTAATAACCTCCTATGAGGGTTCGTGGCTCAAAACAGTAAAGATTTTGGAGTGTGGGCTGTAGAAAAGCCTTAAAAAGAGCTACTAGTGTTGCAGAAATAGTGTCGCTTAAATATCTGTTTTTATTTTCAGCAAAAAGTTATTTCAATACTTCTGTCTTTTGAAATTGATTAAACTCACTAGTTATAAAAACAGATTCCATTACACTGAATTGCACAAACCTTTCAATGTTATATATTGTGGTCAGACAGGAACATGAGAATTTCCAATGGAAAAGTTATGAGCCATGGTTAATTCACATTGCCCACTGTGCAGAAAAGGGTTAATTCCCTTTCACCCTTTGTAGTTGTCTAATATTCTGAGAAGCACTTCTATTACAGATCATTGTTGACCAGTCCATTGATGTCTACCAGGACACCACTAGGTTCTGACCAATCTGTCTGCTTGTCCTGGTTTTGGCAGGGATGGAGTTAATTTTTTCCTCTCAGTAGCTGGTATGTTTTGGATTTCGTGTGTGAAGAATGTTGATAAACACCCTGATGATATGAGTTGTTGTGAATGAGACCAAGGACACCGTCCTGCTTTCCAAGTCTTACTAATTTGCAGATGCAGGAAGCTGGGAGAAAGACAGACAGAATAATTGATCCAAACTGGCCAAAGAGAGTATTCCATTCCATAAACGTCATGCCCAGTATATAAGTGGGGGCTGGCCAGGGCGGGTATCTGCCTTCCTGGCATCCTTCTTTCTCTTCAGTTTTGCTGGCATCGTTCCCTCTACCTTGCTGGCTCCCTTTTTGCTCCTTTGCTTGCCGCTCGGTTTTTGTTTCTGTGATCGCTGCTCGGGACGGGCTCTATCGGTCATTGGGACATTGGGTGGTGAGAAAACATACATTGTTCACCTTGTATATTTTAGTATCCTTATGTTCTGTTATTATTGTAGTTTTCCTTTGTTATTTTAGTAAATTGTCGTCATCTCAACGCACGAGTTCTCCTTCCTTCCCAATTCTCTCCCCCATCCCGCTGGGGAGGGGGAGGGTGAGCGAGAAATTGTGTGGTGATTCGGGCTAAACCATCACACTGCTTCAGGTGACAAGATGATTGGTTATGCAATAAGAAGGTTTTTCTTCTCATGCTACATATCTAGCCCACAGCAGTAACGGCTAAAAATGTTACCATTAATTAATATGGAGCCAGATGGTTGGTCTATATGATATAATTGGAGTTCTCAGGCCAGCTTGTAGTAGATTACTGCCTACATCATGAAAAACAAACAAATAAATCCATAAACACATGGTGATATCATCCTCGTTGGAAACCACAGTGGAGATGCCAAAGGCAAAATAGCTGGGAGTGCTGGAATATTCTCTCATCACTGCATATGAAAATGTAGACAGTCTGTGGAGTTAACATAAAGATGGCTATACTTTTCTCTGAAGAGAAGACGGATGGAGAAATATAAGCCTGTCAGCTCAATAGTGTTCATCAGCATGAAATTTCCTATTAGAAGAAAACAACAAATTAATCTTTAATTTTTGAAAAGGCAAGAGCCTTTTGGTTTTGCCAAGCCATCTGCTCTAGTCCCTTGCTACAAGGACTGGGCTGGTAACACACAGCCCTGAGGGTGAAATCCCAGTCATTAAAAGCACAAGATGTGCCAGGAACCTCTTCAAAAACCTGACTCTTGGCATTCTGTGTATTAACCTCCCCAAGCCGTTCAGAGATTTCTTGATTGGCTTCTGTGATCTACTCACCTAGTATGAGTGGGCATAATGCCATGGTAGCAGGTGGACTAGGGCATAGACTTACCAGTGAACATGTGGGGTTTGTGGAAAGTAAGGAGCCCTGTCTTCCTATGCAGGAGTGCTGATTTATGCTTTGTGAAAAATCTCTACATAGGATAAGGTAGAAGGTATATCACCCCTACTCCTGCTTAATGCTGGTACGATTCACATCAAAATCTCCAAAACATAGGTGGTTGGTTTTTTTTCTCCTTCATATGACTGTGATTTATAAGAGAGCCTTTACTTTTTAATGTACATGAATGGCTTTTATTTTTTTTTTTTAATCTGAAGAATTAATGAATTTTTACCTCATTTTAATTTGTTCCTAGATTAAGAGTTACGTTAAAAGGAGAAATGTTAGCTAGAAATAATTTGACTAAATCATATTATGTCCAAAATTTATTTTAGTGGGGTTTATTCAGGGTAGAAAGCAGAGTTAGGTAGCAAAGTGGCTAAATTTGTTGCAAGAAGGCAAAGGAAAGGGGAAATCTAGTGTCTTTGAACTAAGTTCCTAAATTCAAAGGAGAAGAGCAGATCTTAGTGGAAGATCCAGTACAGTTTCTGAAGGCCTAGCTTACTAACTGTGAATGGTAGGCACCCACATGCATTTTGAAATATAGACAACCTTATGGACACCTAATAGATAAGAGCTGGCTTTATCTTGAAGAAAGAAGTAATTACCTCTTGCCAATCTTCCAGTAACCACCTAATTAAGTTGTTTAACTTGGTGTCAGAAAGGTAGTGATACTTCGACCTATGTGCCTATATGTGTATGTGTAGAGGAGCAAAGATGAAGTTGTATCTTACACACATGTTTATGAACCTCTGTATGTTAGAAATGAAAGGACTGGGTACCCCCCAGCCTTTCTGATGAAGCTGGACTCATGAGCCTTCATGGACACAAGCTATGGAGCAGCCTGTGACCTGTGCAGAATTTGAGCTCCCGCCTCTGCTCTCTACTGCAGTCATGCACAAGTGAACAGGCAAAGGAGCCGGAAAGAGCTCTCCCCTCTGCCAGCTGAGTCCTCTAACTTGTAGGACAGATTTGGTTTTCTTCTTTTCTCATTTTCCTTCTGCATGCATGATTCCTGCATTGCTGGCCACAGGACAAAGGGGGAGACTGAGTGCCCTGCCAAGACTGCCTGAGGCATGGTGCTCTGGCTACTTTCCTGAGCCACCAGCTCACAGGCACTCATGTGGGTAAAATCTTAGTCTGTGATTCCACACTTCCTGGCCCAGTGCTCCCACTAGCTAATGGTTTTGTGAAAGGTTTCCCTTTCTAGTAGGTAGAATCCAGTTTCTGTGTTCTCCTTGTCATGAATGAGCACCCAAAGCTCCTTACTCAGGAGGCTTTCTGGTGAAGATAGGAATGTGAAAAAGGGTGAAAAGGTCTACAAAGGAGTAGGACTGCATGGATGTAAGGTGGTACCTGGATTGAATCCTTGTCCTCTGCTCAAGATCTCAGCAAAATAAAACCATTCAAACAGCTTTTTTTTTTTTTTTTTTTTTTTTTTTTTTTCAGAGCTGGGTAGATAACTTGTTCCTCCTCTTCTCAGGGGAGATGTGACCTCACCTGTGTATACTTTGAGCTGACTTGTCCTTGAATGAAGGTGCTTGAGGCTTACCTGGGATGTAAAGCTGTGATGCAGTAGCATGTTTTTGTGTAGGTCATTTGAAAGTATGGTATTTCAGCAATGGAGAAGAATGGATGCTAGAACACAGACAATCTGCTTCCTATTTACCCCCGACTACAGTATGATTTGGCTTGCCCAAGCCAGAGGTGCTTGTGACACCTCTTAGGTTTCTGAAATGGGCACACAAGGCAACAGAGGCTGGGTGATATCAAAGAAACACTACTGAGAAGTGACCTAATAATGTCCAAGGTAATACCGTGAGATTCTGGGCAGAAGCATGCTATTGAGACATCACTAGTTTTCTGGGTGATTACATGTTTGTAGTAGCAGAAATCTTTTGCTAGAATTTGACACAGCTAGGTTTTGCAGAGGATCACGGTGAACAGAAGCCTACTCTGTGTTTTACTGACTCTAGCTTTTCCTCTCAGGCAAATTTCAGAGGATGCTGGGAGGTGATTTTTTTTCCTCAATTTATGATTGAGAGTTCTCTAAAGAGAACTACTTCTAGGCATCATCCATTTCTCAGTTATTAAGTATTTGGAAAAGAATTACAAAGCTCCACAGGCTTCATGGCCAGTAAAAGGAAGCTGCCATGCTATATGAGAAACCGAAGGAGAACTGAAGGTATTGTCAAGTGGCAGAAAGGCCATGCTTGTCAAAACTGATTATCCAAGTTGTCGAGGAGTATTTTCCAAGGGAGAACGCTTCCGTACAGTTAAAGAACATAAACATGAAAGCTTAAAAAATAGCAATTGTCTATGCAACATCCTTAACATGTGCCTAAGTGTCAGAGGAAACATATGAGATTTTGCAATAGTAAGCCATTGAGTTCTGTTTTTTCCTATTTTTTCCATATAGCATCAGTTGCATTTTAACAGGTCTTTTGAATTATTACCATCTTTTGTCTAAAACCACCTGCATCATAGGAGCATTCATTCCTCACACTTACAGGAATGTTTTATTTTTATATTAATTACAACAGATGTGCACATATTTGTATCCTAAAACTTATGTAGTTATGGCAGAGTTGAAACCAGCTGCAAACTCAAATTTTAAAGAATACCGATATGAGCAAAACCCCATTTCTTGCAAATTGCATATATTCATTGTCACTATATCTCTAAATTCTACTGAATTGGTATTTTCTTGCATTGTATCCAGAGTTACGTTATTCCAGCCATGTATGTTAAACTAAGACCAAAAATATTTTTTGTTCCAGGATTATAAACTCTCTAAAAATAGTGCTTTAGAATGGAAAGCATGACAGCCCTCATCTATGGCATCACAAATGTGGCGCTGTAATGTCCCTATCATCTCTTCAAAAGGTATGTCACGTAAATATGTCAGAATACTTGTCATGTTGTGAACACTTGCAAGTAGCAATTGGAGCAAATTTGCATAAACATATTAGAGTGAAAAAAGCATGTGCTTAGAGATCCAAATAGCACAGAAAGGAAAGCAACCAATGATAAAAATAAAATTACGTATACATTCAGGTTGTCTCAATTTTCTTTCTTTCACTTAATTTTCAGAAACTCTGTCTGAGTGAGCCTTGCCTAGTTATGTGCAAATTCTTAGTGGCTCTCAATTATTATTTTTATGAACAAAGGATAGCCCAATATTTTTTCTCCCTCTATTTGCAAATCTGTAAAGGGGCTCTTAACCCTAACTGTGGATACTGTTCTTGTGTAAACAGGAAGTTGTTTTAAGTATTTTGAGATCATGGTATAAAGGTTTTCTGTAAACATTCCTCCAGGAATATGTAGGGTCTCCCAGCTGCAAACACCCATGTGGATACCTCAGGGACCTTCAGATAACCATCTCAGATGGCATTCATGGTGCCTGGTGCCTACACTTCAGCAACTTCATTGAGCCTCTTGTGGCTTATGACCCAAAAGGCTCACTCAGTCAGGCAGCAATGGACAACCAAGGATACAGTAAGGACCAGCAAGGCTCAAACCGCTGACATTTTCCAAAGGGAGGCTCCAGAGTCACTTTTATAAACGATCTGAGCATTCCCACTCTAGCCAGTTTGTACATCAGAGCTTTGCTTTGCTGAGCACAGCCTGTCCATAGGAAAGCTGTGCTGTGGTCGTTTGGGAATGTGCATGCCCTCATCACATATAATAAAAATTCAGTAGGTGTCTCAGTTAAAAATCTGCCCAAATTATTGATCTCTCTGGTAGAAGTCTCAAAGGTAAGGGGTTATTATGAGCACATTTGAAGAAATATAAAAAAAAAAAAAGAAGAATCAGAGCAGTGGAGGTAGGGCTACAGAGGAAGTGAAGAACATGATGGAAAATTGCAAACAAAATCCCATAAGCATAAGTACAACTAGTGTAGACCCTTATGACTTTTCTGGAACTAATTAAAACCTCTTGGAAAAAGAAAATCTATTCACAGGTTTTTCTGTATTGTCCAAGCTGACATGTAGCAGTTGGAAACTTCATTTTAAAAACAATTTGTTTTTTCTTCTCAGGATGTATGAAACAAGAAATATATGGAGATATAGAGTTTGCGTTGTAAAATCCAATGAGTTTCAATTTGAAGAGAGACCACTTAGGCTTTAAAACGCCTTGTTAGCATCTTACAAATTCACTGCCCCTGCTGCTAACCTTGAGGGAAAAGAGATTTCAAAGTCTGCCAAGTGACATAATTTGTGATACCCACTGACTGATATTTAGAAATACTTTAGCAGATCCAATTAGTTGAAATAAAAGGATGCCATTACACATAGCTGCCTATTTTTAAGATAGCAGAGTGCTCTTCCAGTTAACTCCATGTTTGTTATTATTCTGGATCATTAAAGGCAGGCTTTTCCCCTCCTCCCCCTCTAAATCTCCAATTTTTGATGCAGAATGTCATATGCAGTGTGTATATGCATGTATATACCACATTAATTTTCTTAGCATCTCAACAATCTGTAGGAAAGAGCTTCCACAAAAGGAAAGGACTGGTGCTGTGAAACACAAAACTGAAATCTCCGTAGGAACATAGGAAGGCAAAGAAAGTTTAGAAAAACTTTCAGATTTTAATTCATGTTAAAGTCAGATGTTTCCAGACCAGAAACTGCTTTACTGCAGATCAGATTATACCACTGGCCTGCTCCTTTTTATTAATTTAAGCTGCCTCTGGCTCTGCTGAATGGAAAAGGCTCCCAGTCGCTAGTGGTGAGGAGTTAACAGGAAGGCCGAGGGGAGCTTGCATGCCTCAGCAGTTTTATTCAAAAATTCCGTTTAAAAAAGGAGAAGTTTTACAGGGCAATATAAACTCAGCTCTCTTACTTAAGACCCACACTTACCTCAATCTGTACAGGTGAAGCCTACCTGACATGAATTTATTTCACACAAAAGTTTAGTTAAGACACTCTCATTTAAAAAAAATCATAGGCCAGGAAGAAATTAATCCCTGATTCCATCTAATTCATTTTGTCCTCTGTCTTTTCCCAGCCTTCATGTTCTAGGTGCAGGACTAAGGACCTTACAAGGCTGAGAGAGAAGAAATAGTTATTACTTCCTTATTTCTTTTATGCTTTGATTTAGAGAACACTGTTTTCTGAAATTCTGCACATACATACATATATACACACGTGTGCACACACAAACATATATATAAAAGAAATCTATCTGGTGATGTTCTGAGATCAAAATTTAATTTCCAAATGACTTCTTTCCCTTGAAATTTAATATCAAGAAGATTTGAAATTGAGACTACTGTATTGAGCATAAATGAGGGAGAGAGTATTATGCTGTTATCTGCTGCATGCCACTCAAGAGCTTTAAGCAAAAGTACACATTTTTGAATAGGAGTGTTTTTACCACATAGTCTTGTATTTATCTGGCCAATTACTAGGGCCAGTTTGTTATTTTTGAAAGGAAAACATTACTCTAATTATGTCAGGTTAGAAATACAAGGATAGTTATAAAGAACAAGAGAAACAGATAAAAATAAAGTTTCAGTGGTAAAAGAAAATTTTCATATTTTGATAAATGTTATGAAAGAGAAAGATAATAAAATAAATGGATTTTATTTAAGTTTATACTGAATTTCAGTTGCCTAGATTTACTTCTTAAGACTTTTTTTTGTACATAGAGAATAATTTATCGCAGGTTGTTTTATGAAAAAGTATGTGTAAGAGTAGAAGATAATAAATAGATTTAAGACAGCTGGAGTCACTTTTAGTATCCAAATCCAAAGATACTGAAGTTGCCTGATGGTCCCAGACTTGCTGCTGGTATTTCATAGCAGCACATCCAAGTTTGTTCAATAGTCCTAAAAAACCAAGCACTGTAAAGGCATATGATAAAAAGCATGCTATATAAAGAGTTTGCAGTCTGAAAAGCAGAGATTAGGTATTTACTCTGATTTGTAATAAGACTTCTACCCAGAACCTCACAGCTGGGTCAAGTTTTACATACTGCTTTCTGGATTCGAATGGCCCTCACAAAACAACATGTGAGTAGAACATTCAGCAAGAAAACAAGAGTGACACAAAATCAGACCTGGCATCTAGTCTAGGATTTATATTTTTTAACTGTTCATGGGCATCATTTGCCAAAAGATGGACCAAATTTTATTTTTAAGCCTGGGCACAAGCCCAACAATGGCAATGGTTTATGCAAAATGCCAGGGCAGAAATTGGTCCTTAGTGCCTAAAATCACTGTTTGCTTTCATAATGATATAATTCTCTGTCCACAGACTTCATGACAATGAATTCATAACCTCAGTGTCATTATTTCATCCAAATAGATGAGTTTTGGAAGCAACTGGGGATAAAATGGAGGCCTGTCATTCCTGCGGTTATTTCAGATCCACTGGTTTTCAGACTCACACGGATTTTTTCTGAGGTTGTAGCACTGGCTATGAATAAGAGGATGAATGGTTTTGACTACTTTTTTAGATACAGCAAAATGGAAAGAAATTTACATTCTCTGTCTTATGTTGTTACTGATTTCCTCTTTTTCCAATAATTTTTCAGAGACAACATATGGGACTAACTGGACTGAGCAGAGAAACAGCTGCTAAACCACTGTAATATTATTGGCCAACTGTATATACAGTACTCATAAAGCTAAATTAATTTCTTCTTGGCAGTTTATCCTCCTATACCTGAGCTCATCCCAATTAGGAACTGTGATTTATTTCATGCTTTTCACAGAACTAGTTTTGCAACTTCTGTGAAAAGAATTGCTACAAAGAGGTACAGGAATATGACAGGGGAAAAGCATTCGGGTTTAGCGTCATCTGTAGTATCTACACAATTTATGAGTCTCATCACCTCAGTATTTTAGTACCTATAAGTTAAGGGATTTATAACAAAGACATATAATAGTATAACCTTGATTTTCCAGTTCATAATGTTGTACTAGTCAGTTAAGCATTAGGAAGCCCTTTATCCTGTTTTTTTTTTGTGGAGTTTAACAAGTTGACATTTCTTTTTATTGGAAAAGTGTTTTTGAGTGAAGCAGGCTGTACCCGCAGTCCCTCTGGGGGAGACCCTTGTGAGGCCATGGAGTGGGTGCCTCTGGAGCTTACCTTTCTCCCAGCATTTCTGGGGATTTGCCTTAGAGAGCCAAACTGGCATCACCAAGGGGAGGTCCAAGCCTACTAACCACATCTGTTGGAGTGAAATAACACCCACAGTAAAGGAGGACATAGTTAAGGAGTGGAAAAAAAGACAAATATCGTATCTATTTACTGAAATCCAGGGAACTGCATGGTGATCAGCAACTCAGTCCCTGGGAAGATTATGAAGCAAATCTTCCCTGAAGCCATTTCCATGTACATGAAGGACACGTGCAGGGGGTGACTAGGAACAGTAAGCATCGATTTACCAAGGGCAAGTCATGCCTGAGCAAGCTGGTGACATGAGTGGCTGTGTAGACAAGGGGAAAGTAGTGATACAAGGCTCTGAGCAACTGATCTAGTTGAAGATGTCCCTGCTCCTTGCAAAGGGATTCTATAAGGGGGAGAAAAAAAAAAATCACTGTGAAGGTGTCTGTCTGGGAACATGTTTCCCAGAGAGGCAGTGGAGTCTAATCTTTGGAGACAGAACTCAAATGGACACAGCTATGAGTAACTTGCTCTAATTGGACCTGCCTTGAGCATGGGGTTGATCTAAAGACACCCAAAGGACTACATGTTTCTGTGATTCTTCGACAAAGTGAACTCCATGATCCCACAATGCTTCTAGCACATCTGGCAAACAATTGAGAGTCCCAGTTTTTAAATTCAGAGGGTACCAGGATACAGTGTGCCGAGACACATAGCAAACTGTTTTGCATATCTCCTTACTGCTTCACCTCGCCTTCATGTGAGATGGCTCAAACTTGGTGTTTTCCAATGGTTTCACTGATAATGAGAGAAATAAGTTATTTTCCAAGACTATTTTTTTTATTTTTATTTTTTCTACTTTTAGTTTTCCTGACAGAATCACTAGACAAAACAGAATAGTAGTTAAAAAATATAAACCAGTTGCATTTAATTTTCTCTTGGCTGACGATATTGGAATGCAGTCATTGACCTGCTGATATGTGTCTTGGACATGGTCAGAAAATTAGAATAGATAGAATGTGATGTGTTGATCTTGGATCTAAGCCTGATTTTGTATATTTTGATTTGATCAATTCATAATTAAATGTTGGAGGAATGAGGAAAGCAACCTCCGCACCCATGTTCAGGCAAAATGTCCCATTCTGTGGTTTATTTTTTTACACTTCAAACTGTAGACACAATGAGATTTTTTAATTACTTATTTTACTCTACAGATAAATTTCCCCATCTCTTTTCTTAGAGCTAATCAGGCATAGACAGATGCTTCAAGAACTGCAATATTAAAATATAAACACAAGAAGCTGCTAATACCTTAAGACTCTTTGTATGAGACAGTCAAATTAAGAAAAATTACTCCTGTTAATATAATTATATTATTACTTTTTCTTTTTTTTTTCACTTTTTTTTTTTTTTTTGCATATTTAGACTCTTATGAACACTTACCAAATGGCAAGTAAAAGTTTCTGTGGGAAATAATAAATTTACCTAAACCCATCATTTTACTGTTGCTGTCTTTAAAATCCTTAATGACTTCAAACCAAGTTTGCCAAATCCTTTCAGCTGTGAAAAATGTGGGGATTATTTTATTTGCCTGTTAGTCAACGCTGTATCATACTCTCATCCCCATTTCCATCCTCTACATGACAAGTTTGTTTAAAACCACCTTTTCAGGGCTCTCAAGTGGTAACCTAAGTGTCAAGCTTAAGTCAGTCTGTTGTATGGGACTTTAGGCTGTTTTTCACTACACTGTTCCAAAAGTGTCCTGGAATGCAGGTGTCCCACTTCAAGGTTCAATACTTATTCACTAAGCAGAAGAGTCATTCTCAGCCTTGTGCTCAATAGCAACTGAAGGACTGTGTATGAAACAACAGCTGTAATGGATGATCTCACAGTTTAATGAACAAGATACTGTCTTGGAAGCTGGGAGCTACAGACTTCAATTGCTTCAGGTACAGGTGGAACTGTGGTGTTCAGTCACTTCTCACAGCATGAGAGCCTAACACCTTTTGCATCTAGTCCTTCAATTCCTCTTCTTCATTTACATTAAATGTAGTGTTTAATTCCACTAGAATACATTTACCCAAAATGAATTTTCAAATTCTTAAAAACTCTGCCTACACTAAAGCTTCAATGCAGAGATGCTTTAATCCCATGGGATCAGATGCAACTAAAAAAACTTCTTTGCTAAACATAGTAACTCTTGAAAAGAGCCTTGGAAAACAGATGTGCTAATAGTCTTGAATGGAAAACACTATATACTCACCACCATCCATTCTTTAGCTTAGGATGGAAAATAAATGACACTAGTCTTCAGAAGTTCCTATTTAAAGGTTCATTGTGCTTCTGGCAAATGTTGACAATCAGGGTAGAAGAGAGGAAAAGTGTAGGTGATTATAAAAGCAGAATTTGGCTGGAGGATTGTATTTAGAATTTCCCCAGTGTGGGGAGGTAGAGAAGGTGAGATTTCACCTACGTTCTATAAAGTCATTCTTTTAATTTGAAAAGTCCTCAAGATATGAAAAGGCCACTCACACTAGGGCTGTGCGTCTGAGATTTCTGGACTGTGGCAAATACTTTCTGTTCCACAAAATCCTACAACTACAGATTAAATCAATATGCACAGTTGGTAGTGACACTTTTTTAACAGCAGTGAAATAAAATGACTGGTTCTATGACAAAAATATCCTTTTAATTGTCCAGTCTGGGCAATGACCCAAGGTAAAACCAAGCAGGCTAAATGGCCCATTGCCATATCTCTCAAGAAACAATTATAATATTGTTCTTCCATTCCTCATGTTGGCTGGGTTCCCATTTCTTAATCTGTCTGTAAGGGCTTATATTATTTTTTCTCTGTACTTGCTTTTTAAAGTGTGGTTTCTAGAGTTTCTCTTCTCATCTGTCTCTCAACCTCTTTCTCACACTTTTCTGCTTTGCTACTGAATTTTCTCATCTATTGCATTTTCCTCTTTTCTTGACCTGGCATTGCTTGCTAGTGATAGTCTAGCTTATATTCACTTCTTCTCTAACTTCATCAGAATGGCATCATTCCATCAAATACTGAAAAAAAAAATATGCCAATTGTAAAAAATAATCCTGTTCTTCAGGCAAAAGGAGGGCACCAAAGGAAGACTGATCACAGATGTCATATATTGGTGAGATAGCATGCAGCAAGCTCAATAAAAGAATCTGAAAACTAGCATAAAGGGAAATACACACTTAGCACAGAAATCAGTACTGAGCAGAGCACATGGACACTTACATTACACTTGAAGCATCTGGACCACACAGAATATCCTGTGCTTACCTATGGCCTGCATGAGGCACTTGGTTGAAAAAGAGTTCACATTCTAGTCCTTTCATGTTCTTGGCACTGATGAAAGGAAGGGTGGAGAAACAAGGTCTTCAGATGAGCTGGTCTCAGAGGACCTTGCCACTGTCACTGCTGATGTGTCTTGTTCTTTCCATTCATACAGACATACCAAAACTATCAAATCTGAAAGCAGTTTGAAAAATGTGCACAGTGATACTCCCTGTGATGTGAACCAGGATGCCCTTATTGCAGTTGGGATACTGTGGCACCGCTGAGGCTGAGAATGCTTTAACAGTAACCTTATTGCACCTCTGTCTCTCACCCGGAGTCCCGCTGAATGTTTCTTGTGAACTGAAAGAAGAAAGTGTTGGCATTAAGAAATTAATAATAAACACGCAGGAGGAGAGAAGATGGCTCTATTTTGAACAGTGAGAGCGGACTGAAAGGAAAGCCAGCTTAGCCCTGGAGGCATCCGGGAGACCCATCCTCTTCCTTCCCCGTTTGCTCTCCAGGGAGACCTTAGTGGGGAGGAATTCTAGAAAAAAGTTCTCTGAGCAGCTAAGAATGAAATATTCTTTTAAGAATAAAGTAGACTGAATTTTATCGGGTTTGCTTCTCTGAGACCCTATCTCATACTTTTCAGTTGAGATCTTCACTTCCTGTTTTTCCACAGGAAACCAACATATTTTTCTCCATTAAATTGTCTGATATTAAAAATGAAGCCAAAGGTAACTGTCAATCCAGTGTACACACGTCGTAGTAGTAGTGAACCTAATTAAAGTGATGAATTAAAGCAACCACAAGGGAGATCAGTAACATGAGAAACATTTGGGAGGGCTGGGAGCTGGGTTTGCCTTCAAACAGTTTAGATAGCATGAGAGCTGAGATTGCCAGGCACCAACTTCTAAGGAAAAGTCCTTCCTGGACTGCAGCAGCCAGCATCCATCTAGCAGGGAGCAGACAGCAGAGACACAGCTTTCGGCCATGGGCCATGCCCAGGCTGTCACGCAAACTCAGAGTTTGGCACCACATTTTCAGGAATTGCCAAGCTGTTGCCCAACTTCTTTTAGGATGTGGTATGTTTGTCCTGAAAAGTTAAGAGCAGTGGAGAAAATGCAGAGGGAATGAGTTCTCAAATATTGCAGCAAGAGGGATTGGAGGAACTGCGTCTGTTCCCTCAGCATGAAGGTTAAAACTGAAGAATCACACTAACAGGAACTGTACACCACTAGAGACACTATCAAAGGGAGGCTGGAGGAACTGTGTGGCCCTCTTGCTCCCTGCTGTAGTCTTAGCGGCCCTTTTGAGGCATAAAGCAAGTACAGGTCCACTTGGACACAAGGATCTCCCTCCCATGTGTACTGATCAAAGAGATAACCACACCACCCACAACCCCAGTAAAACATCTGTTTTCATCTGTAGCCCTTTGTCGGCAGAAAGTGATCAGAACGACTGCCTTTCAACAGAAACAGTTAGAATTTATTATTATTATTATCATTTTTAATGGAAAGCAATTGTCCTTGCAGGGTAAAATTTAAAGATAACAAGCTGGAACCATGCATGGCTTTATTAACATAGTGAGTCGAATTCCTGTCCCTCATTCCAAACGCAAACCCATGCTGGGCCTATGAAATTAAACATGTCTTTAATGAAACAGGGAAGTGGCATGACTGAATGAATGGAGCTGCCTAACAGACCCATGTCTGGTAACTGAAGAAACTCTTGCTGAGAGAAATGGACTGTGAATGTTCATTGCAAAAACACTAGTTAAGAGATAAATGACAACAATTTGACCTCCAAAACAAATGTTTAAGATCTGTCCCCCATTAACTTTTTATTCTCACCTACATATTTCTCTTAAGCTACTGCAGTCATTTCATCTAAAGAACTTCCTCACAGCCTGCTGGCCATTTCAAGGTCATATCTAACTGGTTACTCTCTAGAAATAAAAGTACATGTTTCTATATGATTTAGGAGACTACCTCAAATTACTGGGAGAATATATACTTCCATCGGCATCTCAGACATGATCGTGCTGTATTTTATTTGTTCACATAATGCATTTGCTCTCCACTTTCTTCCCTTTCCTTCTTCTCTAGGGGCTGCCTCGAAAGTTAGGATCAGTATGTGCAACTATACAAAACCATTGTACCCAGTTGCTCAATTTACAGAAGAAGGATGTATCACTGGTGGTTATATGAGCAAGGACAGTATTGGATCCCTTTAGTGTGGTGACCTATCCAACCTGATAAACCATTGACTTTTTTAAAATGGTCAGCTTGATGCGGTTCCTTATCTTTAATAACTCATTTTGTGATAGTCTTTATCTTTTAAGGCCAGATTTTTTCAGAGCCTTCCTGATTTTGATAGACTTCACTCATTTTTCTATCTCTTGGCCATCTGCTGATCAGTTTTCTCTTAGTTTCCTTAAGAATATGAGCAAAAATGACTGCACCAGCTCTGATTAAATATTTAGTTATCTTACTAACCTTTGTAGTCATCAGTAGTAAATATTAAAGAAAGCAGGTAAGGAATAGTTATTCCTTCCCATCAACTTCCCAGCTCATAATAGTAAGCTTTAAGGACTTCCTTTGCAGTAGGTTGTGTCCAGGCCATTGACTTTGTTAGCCTACTCCTGGCTGCTCCACCACCTATTCTTTTTCTAGTTTATATCTATTTTTAATCTACACAACATTCTGTGGCACCACTAGCACAATGTGTGAAAAGAAGTTCTTCCTTTTATTTTGATTGTAATCATGCTACTTGTTAATTTAATTGGATGACTTCATACTTGGACAATGTAAGAAATATCACAACTTCATTCATGATCTTATAAATCATTATTTTCTTGACCTGTACCATACTATGTTTTAGAAGTTCCCTTTCCACCATTAAGCCTCTTGCTGTTTTTGCTTTTTACTTTGTATTTCTTCTTGGATGGAGGTTGCTCAGTACCTCTGGTCTTTCTTGTTTCCAATGTTTTTTCCTTTCTCACTTAACTATATCCTTTTTGAGAAAAGGAAACTAGAACTGCATGCAGCATTCAAGAACAGACACAAAATGCTTTCTATTTGCTTGCTCGTATATTTTCCTTTATTACTTCTTTTAATGTATCTGAGCTTTCTGTATGGTATTTTTTAGCACTGATATTTTCCTCAAATTGTACACAATGCTCCCCAGATATCTTTTCTACACCCTTTAGTGGACATCATCATATGTGTATATATGTAGTTTATTTTTGTCTACAACATATATTACTTTGCATTCATGAATACTGAATTCAACAGATCAAAATGTAATATTTTAAATGACTAGTCCCAAGTTTAACTACCTTGACAAATTTTGTGTCAAATGTGTTAACTTGCTAATTAAAACAATGGGATAAAATCATTGGTAGATAACTTATTTTGTATTAGAATTTTGTTTTACTTTTTGGGTAAATAATGTTGGGTACTCATGATCTGATGGTATTCTTTCCGTCTACTTTTTCAAAACCCCTTTCTATAATGGGAGGTGTCAGGAGGGGGAGTTGGATCAGATGACCTCCAGAGGTCCTTTCCAACTTCAACCATTCTGTGGTTCTGTGATTCTGTGATAGTCCTTATTTTGGACACTTCTTCCCTGGATGGCCAGACTTTGGTATGGGAAACCCCCAAACCCTTCCATCAACACTGATATAAAAGAGTCCACTTAGCTTTTCTGCCTTATTTTCCTTTAGTTGTCCTTTTCAACTCAATTACCTGTTGGCTCTTCTGGCTCTCAGCAAGCTCCTCACTCCTGAAGTTTTCAAAATGTTTTTATTAATACTCTTTATGCCTTTAGCAAGTTGCTTAGAAAAATATTAAAAAATATTTTCTGGACAATCTTACTATGGTTTACATTTGACCTGCTGAACTTTAATCTCTTTTCCATTTTCTTCAGTTGAATATTACTTCTGATTTTGTGAAATGCCTTTTATTCTTTTGGTAGCTGAATGGCATGTGTATTTACTGCGGGGTTCTAATTCAATGACTTTTAAGTGTTGGTTTTTTATTACTATAGTTTTCCTTTCAAGCAGATGTCTGTCTTAATGAAGTAAAGATTTTTAATGATAAATTTTACGTAGTGGACTTTAGGCTTCTTTTTTTTTTCTCCAATCATTAAGACAGTTTCATTGAAGTATATCATGGTCAATGCTACAGAATGAATCTCAAAGAATAAGATTTACGCATTTTGAGTTCTATATCTCAAAGAATGGTCAAGAACATCATTTGTACTCACTAGTACTCAGTTGCATGACTGTAAGTTACTTCTCCAGCTAACTCTGAAAAGTGAAGTACAACCTCCTTCCGTGCACTACAACTGACTTTGCAGACAGCAATAGCCTTACATCCTGAGAAATTGCTTCTTTACCATATAACTAGATTGTATACTAGGTAGCATGTACTTTTTATGAAAATTCTACCCAGATGATATTAAGAAATGAATTTTTAATTCAAACAGCATGGAAATTCCTTTGAAAATTTGATTCCTGGTGCTTCCTAGCAGCAGGCAAATAAGATTCCTCCTGCCCTCCCATCTTATTATTTTTGTAGACTTTTTTTTTTTGGTTTTTTAGGGAAAAAAAAAATGCTACTCTAACATAACTTGTTAAGTAAAATGTCCCTTTGGCAACTATCCCAGAACAGCAACTATAAACACATGTTTAGGTTTTAAGCAGTGTTATACAGTAGATAATTTATCATTTCCTTGCTATAGCCATTTCATTTCAAATCATTAGTCAGACCTGTACAAATAAATCATAACTAACAAAACTTTAACAATCCATATAAAGGAAATAGCATTCTCGTCTTTTCTCTATTTACAGAGAAAACTTGTAAGGAAAATTTAATAGAGGTGTAAAATGCTTACTTTGCTTTCTACCTTATTAAATTATATTCCTGGATATTTTGTTTCACTAGGGGATTCAGCCTTTTGATAGCACCGGTCCTACGTCTCTGTTTTCAAGTATACATTCCTTGGTGTTTTGTTTGGCTGAGGAACCCTTCCTTCACTCTTCTAGTCTGTAGGTTAGTCATCATATTTCCCCAATTACTTTGAGCACAGAGTGTGTTTTTCAGGACCACATATCACATAATTTTAGCAGGTAGGCTGACGAGACAAAGTCAGATTACTTTTAACTGAGATTTCTTCACCAATAATCAGTGAAGATTTGGAGCATAATTCACCTACATTTGGAAGAAATTTAGGCATTTGAATGTGGCGCATCGCTGATGGCTGTCTGCAGTAATGTATTGGCTGTGTGTATGCTTCCAGCAATAAGTTTTGGCTTTGCCTAAAAAATAGTAGTTGTGATTAAGACTTTAAAAGAAAAATCCTCCAAACCTATTTTGGCTATGATCCTCAGCCATAGCATATTTTTTAATGCTTTAGACTACACAAATTTAAAAAACAGATTGGTTTACAAACACTTTCCAATTTTTAGACTGTAAACCTTCCTCTGTTGTTCAGAGATGTCTTTTCTTGCTCTAGAAAGTGAATCTAAGAGTAAAAATGCACAATTTAAGAAATACTCAGTTTTAACCTTTCTAGCAAATTTGTGAAATAGCTTAGGGAAGTGTTTTCATCCATGCATTTCAAATCAGACCAGGGTGGCCAAGGAAAAGCCTATCAACCTAAACCCATTAATATTGCCATGAATGCAGGGGGCAGGGGGAGGACAGGGGGATTGTCTTCCATGGGCCTTCTGTTTGATTGTGATTATATTTAAATTTGAGAGCTTATTATATTTACAGCTGTGACTACGTTGCTATGACAGCAGCGACGCTACTCTCTCTTTCAGAGGAAAAGGACAACTATTTACATACTCCTTAGTACAGCTGGAGTTTTATCCCTTTCTTCCACCCTTTTCAACTGCAGGTTACACATGAATACATTTTTGCCTGGCCCCTCACCTGTTTTTTTTTCTG
The DNA here is from genome assembly GCA_009806455.1 of Tetrax tetrax. NCBI lineage: Eukaryota > Metazoa > Chordata > Aves > Otidiformes > Otididae > Tetrax > Tetrax tetrax. The sequence goes on along the minus strand of WHYT01017210.1, from coordinate 569,519 downwards.
GGAAAAGTTACTTAAGAGCAACTTAGATGCAAGCAGTTGTGCAGAGAGGGGGTTAGCTGTTTAAATCCTTCTGCAGAGCTACTTCTCGCCACTTTCCTTAAGTCTTCACCCCTTCCCCCACAGAACCCAAACCGTGCTGTGCACCCTGCGTTCAGCCACACGTGCTCCTGGCTTTGTCGCCACAATAGCCCAGCTCAAGAGCCAGCAAGCTGCTTTCTTATTTCTTGGAGAGAGGGGCCCGTCTGCCTGTGCGTCTGTCCGTCTGTCTGTCAAGTGTGTGAACTCCCGCTGGTCCCCAGAGCGCCAGCAGAAAGCAAATCTCACTGCGCTTGCCATTTCCTAGCCAACACTAGCACAATGGAGAGCATGTAAACAGTTGGCTGGGCTGATTGTTACAATGATTGAAGCAAATCAAGGGCAGCTTTGCCATGAACAGTGAAATCTGCACTCTGTATGCAAATTCCTCTCTGCTTTCACTTCTGTTTCTCATCTGTGCCAGCATGCTCTTAACAAACCTCCTATGAACTACAAAACAAGTTGCAAAACCTTGCAGATCACTGGTCTTTTATTGTAAGCTTTCGGTTTCACTTACTTTGCACGAACTATGCCTGAAAGCAGAGTCCAAGCTGCACAGCTGGACTCTTTCAGGCAGCTGTTATCTTCCCCACCCCATTTTTTTTTTAAATTCTGGGCTTTGTCTTCTTATTTGCAGTTTTATTAAATAAAGTGATAGAAAAATGAAACAAGGAAAGGGTGATTGCGTTTTGTGAATCCTATGGTTCTCCATATTTTCTGTTAACCACAGTGTGGCGTGGCTGTTAGATTTTCCAAACTCATTATGGTTCAGGAATGCCGTATATCATTTAGGAGATAGAACGATTTTTATAGTTCTTGCAGAAGTAACCTTGCATATCAGTGCTGAGGTCCTAGCACCTGCCTTACCCTTTGCTATGTGTGAATGGCCACATGCCAGCTGCTGAATTTAAGCATGTGCTCTCCTCACTGATGTGAAGCTTGAGAGGTTCAAGAGGCCAATTCCCTGGCTTTCAGTGTTGCACAAAACCGCTCCACGCAAGCTGCTTTGTTTTGTGTTGTGGGAAACACATTTGTCCTTTCTGAGCCCTTGTGCTGAAACAGGGTTATACTGTTAATTCAGTTATAAATATTTCTGCTTTGTCAGAATGTGCATTTCCACTCAGCCCATTCCTATGTGTAGTTGGAATTGCCATGATTTGTTCTGACTGTTGGTAGTCATTATTAACAGTCATTCAATGAACACTCTCTGTTATTATTTTGAGTTGTAAGGGAAAGCTGTAATTTTGTTTCTAGAGACTTCACCTCCTGTTGGAAAATTCTTTCAAAACTTTTTGCACAAATGAACCACAACTCAGAGTTGTCCTGAAGGGGTATCACACCTGGTAACATGTGGTTGCTAGCATCCTGTGTTCACTGCATTGCTTGGCTTGTGATTACCGTCCCCACTTTGCAGACACCTTGTACTGGATATTACAAAGCATGAATCAAACACAGCATCTATGAATGCTGAAGAAGGGGGAGGGAGAGGAGTTTGTCACAGAACTGTTTCCTATTTCAGTTGTTGACCAAAGAACTGTTCAACTTTGTGCTACTTGGTTTTATTCCCACATTGAGGTCTCATCCAGAGAATCTGCTTTTTTTTTTTTCCCTAATATTCTGGAGATGGCATGATAGGAGCGAAGAGATCAAATGTCTCCTAATTAAGGCTCTCTAAGGATTTAACGAGATGTCTTTGGACCAGTCTGCAAGATACAGGAACATAAGTACTTGCTTTCTTCAGGAGTGATGCTTGTGTGAGTGGAGCAGAAGCATGCCCAACACAGGAATTTAAGCGGATCAGTGAATTGAACTGAAGGGAAAAAAAGCAGATAGTAGGCAGAAAACCCCACCTAGTAAGGACTGTGGGAAGGTAGCAGAAGGTAAGGAACATCTAAATTGAAATTTATGAGCCAGAATCCAATATTGCTGAAGAGGTGGTCACAAGCCCACACTGGGTTAATGTTGATGTAGCTGTGGTCTATGGCCCTGGAAAAGTCAGTCAGCCTAGGTTGAAAGCAACCGTAAACTGAGGCTAGAGGTTTTGGGGACTGCACAGAACCTTGGACGGAAAGAATAGTTGTGGAGGTGTTTGTATCAAGACAGTGAGCATTTTTTTTTTTATTTATTATGTTTTAGCACAAAAAGTAAATCAAAATAATCTAAAATGGTTTGGGGTTTTTGTTTTTGTTTTTGTTTTTGTTTGTTTGGTTGGTTGGTTGGTTGGTTGGTTGGTTGGTTTTTTACCTACAGGAAGATCCCTTTTTACAAGGAGAAAAACAATGTTCCATGTAGCCAGTCATTACCAGAGTACCTATACCCCAAGTATGGCAGCTTTGGCTGCTTTTTCTAAAATTAAGTTTCCATTGTTGTTAGTGTAAAACTGCACAGCCTTGGTTGTGTAGTAACGTAACAGTCTCTCACTATCGGAGAAATGTTTGGTGAAGGGATTGTGTACATCTGGTTTGGGCATAAACATTAGCTCAGTGACAAGTAATATCCTCTCTAATATTTTTGTATAAGCAGAACTTTCAAACAGTGATGAGACTATCTTGAAAACCTTCTGAGATAATCCTCTTTAAAGATACTTTGCTTGATATGAAGTGTCTCTTTTTTTTTTCAAAATTTATGGATATTAAGAAATGATTGACCAATTAGCCTGTAAAACCTGATTTCACAAAAAAACCCTCTACTTAGCACAGGGTTCCTGACTTTATTTAATATTCAAAAAAACAAATAAAAGAAGGAAGCAAATCAAGTGCTTTGTTAGACCTTTCCTGATGACATTCTGCTTTACTTTCCCTTCATTCTTTTTGCTTTCGGCCCAGACATTTGATCTTTATAAAATATACTTTCCAACAAAAGAAAATATTGTACATTCTTACCCACAAAGCATCCAGATTGTTCGTTACTTAATCAGTTATGAAAGCAAAGTCTCAAAAGTTGGATTGTTTAAAGAAGCTGTATTTAACAGCTCAGGTCAGGTATTGTTCTCCCAAGATATCTTTTAAAAGACTAAGGAAAGGTCTTGTGCTGTGTATTTTTTGCATCCAAATAACAATTAAATTGTAAATAAAGTTTTCTTTCACAGGAATTATGATTAGCATGCTGCAATATGTACTGGAAAAAATAAAATTATGAAGCCTGTGTATCAATTCTTTATGAGGTTACGCTTTCAACATAAATCAAACCATTAAATGGTGTCCCTTGGCTGTAGTTTATGGCAATACTGACACAAGTGCAGAGCTTTACAGACGAGGGGGTGTGCAGACCATGCAAATAAATAAGTGTCTGTTACCTGGAGGAAACAGTTTGGCAACAACTGAAGTTTAGATTTTTCTATCAAGTCAGCACTTTAGCAGGGCAATTCAAGTTTGTGACCTCCTGTCACATACCTGAGCTGGAGCCAACACCAATTGGCTGCAAAAGTGTGGAGATCATTTCTCTTATAACACATCCCGCTATATTTCTTGGGATGGAATTTTGACGTATGTCAGGCATAATTTCCTCTTTTGAAAGAGGCAGAATTTCATTTGATTTCCCCCTTGCCTCCTGGGCTTTTTAAGAAATAGGAGTTTATACAATTTAGACAAATGTTATAGACTTTTGACTACAATGACCTATTTTTTTTTTGTCTGTTTCTGCAGAAGCAAATACATTTTGCTGCAAATTGTTTCTTACTTTTTACTAAGGGGGTTTTGTGTCCAGCATTATCTTTGTAAGTGAGATTGATTGATGCTTGCCCTTATTCAACTCCTTGTATTCAAAGGTGCATTTCAAGACTGAAGAAAAAACCACTTCTCAATAGGGCCACGTATTAGATTTGAGAGTATTTCAGATGTTCCTTAGTCTATTTGCCAACATGCAGAGCAGTAAAAAATGAAATCTGGAATGCCCATTTAAAGTTAAATGGATTAAAAATTGTGTAAGTATAAAGATAACCATGTCATTCTATTAAGATATGACTCATATCTGAATATGGGCTGGAGGGCTGGAGCACCTCTCCTACGAGGACAGGCTGAGAGAGTTGGGGCTGTTCAGCCTGGAGAAGAGGAGGCTCCGGGGAGACCTGATAGCGGTCTTCCAGTACCTCAAGGGGGCCTACAGGAAAGATGGGGACAGGCTGTTCAGTAGGGCCTGTTGTGATAGGACAAGGGGTAATGGGTTTAAATTAGAAGGAGGGAGGTTTAGATTAGATATTAGAAAAAAATTTTTTACAATGAGAGTTGTAGAGCACTGGAACAGGTTGCCCAGAGAGGTGGTGGATGCCCCATCCCTGGAAACGTTCAAGGCCAGGCTGGATGGGGCTCTGAGCAACCTGATCTAGTCAGGGAGGTCCCTGCTTCTTGCAGGGGGGTTGGACTAGATGACCTTTGAAGGTCCCTTCCAACTCTAACCATTCTATGATTCTATGATTTAGATGCTAAACAGAGAAAGCTGACACTAAATTGCAGCTGACCTAAACCACATTAACTACTTTCAAAACCACCTAAAAAGAAATATTTCTTTATTTCTTTCTTAAGCACATCCTTTTTCACTCTTACCCACTATTCCCTGTCTTTTGAGACCTGTTAGCTAAACAAAACAAGTTCCTCAGTACATTGGACAGTCTTACATGCATTCAGAAACAAAGTTCTTGCTTTAGGTGGTATTACTTTTGAGCAGGGAATGGTAAAACCTGTGGTGCTGAAAGAGTTAGAATAGCTTCATCAGATTAGACTTCTATGATATTTACACTAATTACTAATGAAGTTGACCGAATATTTCAGAATGAAAAATTTAGCTTTGGTTTCTTTATTGCTTGCAAAATACATTTGATAAGATTTCCTGCATTAAGATTCTCAGCTGATGTAATTCAGTGTGTTTTCAACTGCATTCAGTACAGGATTAGGATCTAGACAGTGAAAAGTTCATAAATATTCGTTTTGCTAGGTGTGCAACTCAGTTTTGACTGGGTGATAAATCACAGGATTTATTTTCCTTCATGAAAAGATTGTATAAGAACTTGAAGAACGTGTGTTTCTGAGTACAAAAATGCGTGTTAGAATGAGTCTTAACAAAAATTGCTGAATACAGCTTTATAACTCCTTTTTTTTTTAACAACTCTTTGTGCCAGTAAAATTAGGAACGTTTAAAGGTATAAGATAATCAAAATGGCAGGACAGCAGAGAATAGAAAACTACTTCAAATTTGCACAAATTTTTTATCTGAAAAACAAATAACCATATTTCAATTCTGATGAACAGTCTATGTTTGTACCATTTTACTGGTATAACCTTTGTATTAATCTAACTTTCAGTATTTTTTAGATTGATTAACCAGCTTCTGTAATAACTTTCAGACTTTGACATTTTAACTAATCTTAAATAAATTAATAAAAAGCTGGAAGCAGTCACTACAGTCTTCTGATTGGACCTCCATAACAGTGATCAGAATGCTATATTGCTGTTTGAATAAAGGTGTCAGTTTAAAAGGAAAGAACTCCAACTTAGTTTATAAGTCATCAATAAGGAAGAGAACTCATCTCAACTTCTGCCAGGTTTGCTGAGTTCCTTCAATTGTTCCTTAAGTTGGCTTTTGAAAATGCCGTATTTTTTTGTTTCTTATAACCTAGCATATGGCTAGGAGATAATGATCTGTGTGACTGCCTCATTCTTCACTTGATGTGGGTATGAAATGAGTAAAATTCCACCCAAAACAAGTGAACAGAGAATCTAAGGCTTCTAATTCAGATAGAATAAAGATCCTAAATTTCACATTCATATTTGAATTATTCCTAGTAATTAGCTTTCCAAAATTTAGAGATGTCAAAGAACTTAATAAAACTGGGTAGTATTTTGATAATGGATTTTTATTGACTCTCCATGGGAAAGAGAAAAGAGCTGTTAAGTTATCTATCTGGCACTCAGTTTGAATCAATGTATATCTTTTTTTCGCCATGGGGATTTAAGCAAATAAGAAAGATATTGGTATCTTGCCTCTAGTAGAAATGTAATCAGAAACAACTGTGATGAGTACAGGTAAATAGAGGCACAGGCTATGTGTCAAGGTAAAGCAGTAATACAATACAACAAACTATTCAGGGACTGTAGGATGATAAGAGGGCTGGAGCACCTCTCCTATGAGGACAGGCTGAGAGAGTTGGGGCTGTTCAGCCTGGAGAAGAGGAGGCTCCGGGGAGACCTGATAGCGGTCTTCCAGTACCTCAAGGGGGCCTACAAGAAAGATGGGGAGAGGCTGTTCAGCAGGGCCTGTTGTGACAGGACTAGGGGTAATGGTTTTAAAATAGAAGGAGGAGATTTAGATTAGACATTAGGAATTTTTTTTTTTTTACACTGAGGATGGTAGAGCACTGGACCAGGTTGCCCAGAGAGGTGGTGGATGCCCGCCCCATCCCTGGAAACATTCAAGGCCAAGTTGGACAGGGCTCTGAGCAACCTGATCTAGTCAGGGATGTCCCTGCTCCTTGCAGGGGAGTTGGACTAGATGACCTTTGAAGGTCCCTTCCAACCCAAACCATTCTATGATTCTATGATCTGAGTTGCTTTTTACACAATAGAGACATCTTTCTACCCCGAAACACAGATGCAGAGCCTAGTGATGAAGCAGAAGGGACTTCTGACTTGCTTACTAGTGACCAGAGCTGCTTCTAAACCTCAGTAATACTATCACTGCAGGTAAAAGAAGCCAAAATGCATGTCAGGACCCCGTGGTGCTGTAGAAACACCTGTAAGCAGACTCAAGTTTGAAGGCTCTTCCACAGTTGTTTAGTCATCAGCACACCATCTTACACAGGGTTTCAGCTTGTGCCATGTCATGATTGCTGACACGTTGCCTGGGGCTGCTGCAAGGGATGGCACAAGTTGGGGATGGTTCCTAATGACAATATAGTGCGGTAAGAATGTCCTGGGAAGGGAGAAAACTTGGGTGTATGGGTGGGAGTCCTGGTGCATCCTCTAGCCTGGAAGACTGACTAGTACGCACAATACCATTTTACTTGCAAGCATAGAAGCAGTCTTTATGAATGCTTAACAAAAAGACAGTATACCCTACAAAGGCTATAGTCTAAATAACTGTAGTCTACAGTCTAAAAAGCAAGACATATTAGGTAGACACAGAGAGGACTGCAAGATAACAGTGAAAGAGAAACAGCAGTTGTAGCCAGTTATCTCAGTAAACTGGCTGCTCTTTCCATTGAAAACATTGCATGACTGACGATTTTTGGTGTGTCTACATATTACAGACATTGTCTTTAAAACTATTGTAAGTGATGCTATGCAAGGGCATCTCTGAGCTATAGAAATCCAAATAATGGTTAGAGAGTTGTTTTTACTTCCAGATAACAGCTCTATACTAAAACATACAGTCATGTAGTAGAATCGTCTGGTTAATTGTGGCTTGCTGTTGACAGCTTCTGTGAGATACAGGAGGAGATAGACAGCAGGAAGAGGCTCTCTCCTACGGCTGCCTGCTCATGGTAAAGGCTGTACTCATGCCTAAGTGACTCACAATCTAATCTGAATTGTAGCTCAGATCCTTGGTTTTGTACTCTGTGAGCTAAAGAAAGTCCTTAAAATGACATCTGCCTTCCTTTGATCACCAGACTGAAAGATCAGATACCCTTTTAGAGGATGAAGCTGAAGTCATGTGCAAACTTCGGCAAATGCTGTTGCACCATATCCTACCCTTTTTCGCAGCAGTCACAGTGACAAAGTAGTAGAGGAACTCCACTGTTCATGAAGTGAGGCAGCCTGCAGATCGCTTATGTGAAGGCACGGGATGAACAATTCTTTCCTGGCTTCTCCCATAAATTCTCGAATCTTGTAGAGTCCTTCCCCAGGTAGGTATGTCTTGGGGAGGAATGGAAGACAAGCTAGTCCATATACTGTGACAGAATTCATAGAACTTAAATGAATTCAATTTAGTGAAGATTAGTTACATTATTCCAAGGGGAAGAAAATGATGATTTCTATTCCAGATATATTTTGCCTTTTCTCATTGAGAACTTGCCTGCTCTGGAGACTATTTTATCAGAGCACTATAAATCCCTGTGTATTAGGATTAATAATTAAAGTACTAATATATTTTTAACTATAAAATTGCAAATGCAGCCATAATGCAGTTGCACAGAATCTACTTAGCATGCCTGCTGTAAAAAGGGACCTATGAAATTTTCATGAATGTTTTACATTGCAGATAGGCAGAATCATTCGGTGCTTAATGCTGCTTAATAACAGCATTGTAAACAGTTTTCTAAGGAGGCAAGCTGTGCTGCCAAATACGTATGAAGTGTCACCCACCCCACCAAAAATAACCTTCTGATGATTACAAGATTATACTGCATATAGCATGGGCATGCACACAAGCAGACACATACACTGACAAGCTCTCTCATCTCTCTCTCTACAAGACTTACAGATCCTCACATGGAGTAAGCAGCAAAGCATGATGCTCATCTTTTAAATGGGTAATAACTTCAGCCTCACTGAGTTACCATTTTCCCTCTGTAACTGTATGTACCTATCTGAGCAGATGGTAAAAATAAGATGGACAGTGAAAAATACAGCATTCTGACATTTTAATCACTGTTACTGCTTTAGTCACATTTCAGCATGATGCTGAGGAGGAAAAATTGGAAAGAATGGGAGGTAATGAGCTAAGAAGAAATGCTTCTATCATGACATGTGCCACTCCTTATCAGCATGTTCTTGTCTAAGCAGATATCGTTTATCTCTTTCAACACTTTCTGTATTGTCTTTCATAGAAATATGCTAGAAATGAGGGAACAATTTTACAGGAAAAATGTACATAACCTTAGAGTGTGCTTTTGTCGTTGCTCATTTTTCAAAGTGCTGGCTGTGCTTGTTAATGATTGTGCATGTCACATGAGATTGCTCCCGCTTCCTGTCTGGAAGAATATAACTTTCCAATCAGGAAGAGGGTAAAAGGAAACCACTGAGACTTCAACTTTGTGGAGGATTAGTCAGGAGATGATTAGTCAGTAGGTGACCAAAACCTGAGCAATCTAAGATAATTTTTTAAACTTTCTCTTTTTTTCGTCGTCTTCTTTTTTTTTTTTTTTTTTTTCCCCAGAGGGGATTTATTGACTCCAAGACATGACTCTTAGGTATTCAGACTTGTATGGCACTTAGTGGCTCAAATGGGAAATTTCAGCCAGTTCTCTCATCAGATAAGTATTTGAAGACCAGCTGTAAAAAGGACACAGTTAGATTCCTATCTGATTCAGTGTGCCAAGGCTCTGGCCAGAAATGATTTTGCCAAGCCTTATCTTAAAAGCAGACAATCACATTCCTGACCTATGACAGAAGGAGCAGTTTCTCCCTAACCACTGCTTTGCTGTTTGAGTGTTTTGGTTTAAGCAAATGGAGAAGAGGCAAAAACAGCCGGGTTATATATTTTGCCAGAAGGTCTTACATAATTGTTCACACCAATCTTTTTTCCAACGACCAGATGAGAGAACATTTGAGCTATCCACATGAGAGAGCTCATGGAGTCTCCATCAGTCCCTAATGCACAACAGAGTCACAGTCTGCAGGGGCACGCTCTCCAACCTGCTTGGATGAGGCTGCAGAACTGAGTAATTCCTCTGCTTTTCAAACTTGTAAAATCTATTGCTCCATACAAGAGCAGAGCACAGTCTCTTTTTTTTTCATAATGAACTTCCCAGGAAATGTTTGTTCTGCAGGATTATTGTTCTTCAAGACTTAGTTCTGTGGTTATCTTTATTATTTTTCCAGACAAAAACTAAAGCTCTTATGATTTGGGACTTTTTGATAAGATTTTTTTACACTGGAAGACAAAATTATTTTGAAATAGACAGTGAGGTGTGTGAGTTTCTTGAAGGAATCTATATTGTAGAACTCTAACCTACCTAAGGGTTACACAATGATATTAATTCAATTAGTTTTATTGATTATCTTCTTCATTTATTTCCATTTTAATTTTGGCTGAATTCATCCCAGTGTTGTGCATCTGTGCAAGGTTCAGGGATTGACTAATATCCTTTACACCTTTAAAACTAAATACTGTTTTTGTTGAGCCTTTTATTAATGAATATATTTACATCATATTATGACTTCACTGCTATGAAGAGGCATCATATTCCCATTGCCAACAATTAAGTCACCTTATCTTTAACCATGCACAGTTATGAAGTGATAGCAATATGCTATTCAAGAAAATATCGTCAATGCATCCAGAAAATACAAGTATTTCTTATTAAACAAGTATGAGTTCCAACATTTTTGAACTGCTATAATGATGTCCTGCCTCTCCTGCAGAAAAAAAAAAAACCAAACTTATAAGTTGATATTAATTAGGGCAGAATTATTTAGGATATCTATTGCTGGAGAAGCTTTGAGAATAATTTTTCATTAGTCAGTGTGCAGTCAGTGTGGATGAACAGTGTGCAGTTACAACTCAGACATCTTTGAGTGTGTGTGATAGCAATGTTCGTGGACCTAGCTCATCTCGGTCAAAACATTAGTTGAAAATGTTCTTTTCCAAATGCATATTTTGGGGCTGTATAATGAAAGGAAATAAAACACAGCGGGACTCCCTTTCCAGTTAGCATGTATGTTCTAAACGAAGAATTAGGCTCCCTGATGGGTCACAAAATACTCGGATGTGGAGTCACTATTAAACATGAAAAACTTGAAAAAATTTAATAGGCATTACACTAATAGCAGTCTTGGGTTTATTAGATTTATCTCCCCATTATTTTCCCTCTAGCAATCCACACAAAACTGGTTATTTCACAGCACTGTAGCTGCTCTCTGTCTTCTTCACACTTAAAGAGATTTTATGCTGCTGGAAGTACGTGTCTTTGTCCCATGCATGCAGACTTGCACCACTATGTCTCAGCTGTGTTTTGCCATGCAGAGTGAGTCTTCTATAGTGGGATATAATCTGAACTTGGGAGAAGGAAGGGAAAAGAGTTCAGCTCAGCATGTTCCTGGTTTGGTTGTAAGCACTCCTGGCCAGTAGAACCTTACTCTATGTTCTCAATAAATGTGTATGAAATCACTGTAAAATATCCTGTGTTCTAAAGAAACCATAGAAGGAGGAGGACATCAAGCATGATATACTGACCTGTCAGCCTCACCTCTATGCCTGGGAAGATCATGGAACAGATCCTGCTAGAATCTATGCTGAAGCACATGCGAACAGGGAGGTGGTTGGAGACAGCCAGCATGGCTTCACCAAGGGCAAGTCATGTCTGACCAATGTGGTGGCCTTCTATGATGGAGTGACTACATCAGTGGACAAGGGATGAGCTATAGATTTCATCTACCTGGAATTTTGTAAGGTGTTTGACATGGATCCCCACAACATTCTTCTCTCTAAATAGGAGAGATTTAAATTTGATAGGTGGACTGTTCGGATGAGGAATTGGTTGGATGGTTGCAGTCAGAGGGTCGTCCATGGCTCAATGTTCAGATGGAAGTCAGTGACAAGAGGTGTCCCTCAAGTGTCCATATCGGGACCAGTACTGTTTAACATCTTCATCAATGACGTAGACAGTGGGATTGAGTGCACCCTCAGCAAGTTTGTAGATGACACCAAGCTGAGTGGTGTGGTTGATGCATCTGAGTGATGGGATGCCATACAGAAGGACCTGGGCAAGCTTGAGAAGTGGGCCCCTGCCAACCTCATTAGGTTCAACAAGGCCAAGTACAAGGTCCTGCACCTGGGTCGGGGCAACCTCTGGTATCAATACAGGCTGGAGGATGTAGGGATTGAGTGCAGCCCTGCTGAGAAAGACTTGGGAGTACTGGTGGATGAAAATCTGGACATGAGTTGTCAATATGTTGACGCAGAAGGCCAATTGTATCCTGGGCTGCATGAAAATAAGCATGGCCAGCAGGTTGAGGGAGGTGATTCTGCTCCTCTACTCCATTCTCATGAGACTTCAGCCAGAGTACTGTGTTTAGCTCTGGAGCTCTCAGCACAAGAAAGACATGGATCTGTTGGAGCGAGTCCAGAGGAGGTTCACGAAAATTATCAGAGGGCTGGAGCACCTCCCCTGTGAAGAAAGGCTGTGAGAGTTGAAGTATTTCAGCCTGGAGAAAAGGAGACTTCTGTAAGACCTTATAGCAGCCTTTCCGTACTTAAAGGGGACCTATAAGAAAGATGGGGACAAACTCTTTATCAAGATCTGTAGCAATAGGATAAGGGGTAATGGTTTTAAACTAAAAAAAGGGTAGATTTAGACTAGACATCAGAATTTGGTTTGGTTTTTTTTTGTTTGTTTTTTGTTTTGCTTTTTTTTTTTTTTTTTTTTATGATGAGGATGGTGAAGCACTGGAATAGGTCTCCTGGAGAGGTGGTGGATGCCCCATTCCTGGAGACGTTCAAGTTGAGGCTAGATGGGACTCTGACCAACCTGATCTAGTTGAAGGTGTCCTGCTCACTGCAGGGCAGTTGAACCAGATGAACTTTAAAGGTCCTTTCCAATCCAAACCATTCTATGATTCATATGAGAAAAACAAACTTAAGGAGGGAGACTTACAGTTTTACTTGTTTTACAATCATATCTCTAGATAAAAACTCAGCAAGTATTTTCAATCTTGTTTTCAAAATTCTGGAAGTAAAATCTCATCTGATTTTTCAGGCTGAACTGTTTAAAATGCCTTGTGAAATATAGTACAGTATAAAAACTGTACCAGATGGAGACAAATAGAATTGTTCCCACTGAACTATGCATTGATTATCAAATGATAAATCCATAGCTGTTTATCTGCAGGAAGAAAACATTAGACCTCTATGCATTATCTGCAGAAAATTTCAGCAGTCTTCAGACTACAAAAGACCACTGTAGTCCTACAAAGACCTTATGTCTAGCCATCATTGAATTTAAAAAAATGTTCCCTTGTTAAAAATTAGCTAACATTATCCCATATTTCATGATAATCTCCACATATCTGAAAAATCTTTGGTAATTGGAACCCGTAATGGAGTGTTAAAGTGCTGCGCTCATTTGATTTTTGTCTTGCCTGCTAACCACGTAGTCTGGCCTGGCCAATAATAAAGTAATTGCTTTTACATTACTTTTCGGTGGCTTAAAAAAGCTGTAATTAATCTCCTTACAGTTTTGTTTAATGCAAATCCTTTAAAGCTGTCTAATATGCTTATGAGACCAAAACACCAGGCCAGTGGCTTATGATCTGAACCGTGCTGCTAAGCATACCGCTTTGTTTAGCTTTTACTGATGAGCTTACAGACAGTAGCAGTGAGATGGTGAAAATTGAATTCTGTGATCTTATGATTGTGTTTTCCACAAATGCTACAAAACATAAATACAACAGGGAAAAATTTTAGTTTTGGCTGGTGCTGAAGACATTGTGTTTGACATAGGATGATCAGTTAAAGATAATGAGTAATTTTTGAGGCCTAGTGTCATCTTGGCAGCAGATTCAAAGGATTTAAACTGAAAAAGAGAGGTTTCCAGGTACTATTGATACTCAAAGCTCTGTAGACATCTCTGAATATATAGAGTCCTATTGGCTCAAATTGTTTGGTGGAAAGAAAGAAGGCATTAATACAAATGCAGCCTCTCTCTTACTTGCTAACTTTCAAGATAGTAACAGGTAAAGAAAATTTGCTTGCTAACCTGATGCGATGACCTAATGTACCATTTTACAAAAGGCAAAATAAATCCTTAGCCAGAGGAACATAAGACATACTATGTGGTTGCAAGGTACTGAAACATTTGCTTTTTTTTTTGCATATTGAATGTAAAATTAACATGTATACATTTTTCTATTCTAAGCTTTCTAGCGGAAAGCCTTTAAATAGCATCAGAAACAAAATAAAGGGAAAGATTTGACAGGAACACAGAGCAATCTCAGTGTTGAATATAGATTTAGCTCCTTCAAGTGTGGATTAAAGCGAGCTTGAAATGAAATAAACAGAACAGCTTCAGAAGTTTAGAGCTGAAGGGAACTCATCCATTACAGTGGAGGAATGTTTGATCTGATGTACAGTAGTTTAGCTCACAAACTTCAGTGCTAAAAACATTTATCTCTGTGCTCATTGCAAATTCTAATAATAGAAGGCCTGTCCTGAAGAAATTCAATATGCCCAGTAATTGTGAGCATCAGTCTTATGGAATGTGTAAAAAATAGACACAGTGGACATTTAGATACATTCTGTTTCTGTCTGTGCTTGATGAGAAAAAAAAAAAAATCCCGTAACAATATGTACATAAAATGCCTCAGCTATTTAATAAGCATTTATGTAATTTGCCTTCTTGAAGAAAATGTTCAAATGTTTCTCAGCTGTATGTTAATTGGCAATTGAATGTTCATGGGAACTGTTCTGTCTTTCCTTCACCTTCTTCTAGACACTCTAATCTTATTAATCAATTAAGATTCTTATTATTCCTGTTGTATATTAGGATTTCCACAGTATTCAGATGTATTGAGAAATATAGTCTGCCCCAAAGGGCTTGTCTTCCAAAAATATTAAGCAAGCAGCAGTTCAGAAATAACCTGAGATGACTGGTTATGTTCAGCCTTCTGATATAAATTATTTTTGAATGCACAGTTAAAAGTGTCTCAATAACAGATCTGATCATTTTATAAACTTGGCATTTTCTCTTCCTTTTCAGTCATTTTAATGTATAATGTGTGAACAGAGTATTATCCTTTCATGCAACAAAAAATAAGTTCTTTTGACACTCTCAAGGTAAGAACAGAGTAGAATGAAAAATCTTCTCCTTGGAGAACATAGTTATAATTTCTGTGATACTTCAAGGTTAATTTCTGCTACTTAAAGGAGATTACACCTTGACCATGCTGCATCTTGACCTCTAATGCACCTGTAAAGTGTGATGTCCTACAGAGAACACAGAACTTTAATAAATACATAAATTAATTGTAGTATCAGCATACACTTACATCTGGAGTACATGTCCTTCTTCTTCAGAATATATATATGAGCTGCAGAAACATGGAAATAAGTATTTTTTTTTCATACAGTAGAAACCTATAGAGTGCTAAAGATGTAGAAGAATAAACTGCTAGAAATTCTTGTACTACTGGATAACTAAAGGGTACACATACAAAGAATGAAGGTCTCTCATAAAATTAGATTGAAGTAAGTTGTAACACTTTGTCATAAGATATCTTCATACTCATACTAGAGTAAATAACTTGTCATTTTAGTTTTAATTGTTGCATAACAAATGTTTATAGAAATTTTTCAGATTTACCAAAATTTAATTCAGGTATTCTGTGGTGGGTTTTGGTGGTTTTGTTTTTTTTTTTATTTTTTTTAATTGTGGCTACAGACTTGATGTTTTCAGACTTTAAAGCATCAACTGGAGGATCATTTTTATTGTAGATCAAAATTTGCCTTGGCAAAACACATAGCCTTTCACTTTATCGAATTGTTCTTAGTTCAATATCTCCAGACTTCATAGTTAAAAAGGTAAGCTTTGATCCCTTCCACTTTCATGAATCACTGTATTAACTCTCTTCATTCAACAACTGGCTTTCAAAATCACTGGGGCAACAACCATAAATGTAGAAACATGATTTTTTAAATGTGTATGCATTGTATATGATAACCATATTATTCAGCTAGATTCCAAAACAATTTGAATAGGAAAAAAAAACTAAATAGCGAAGATAAACCATGTTTATTAAAATTATACATGGTGAATCAAGGACCATATAAACTATCTTGTTTAGAAGATACTTGGAAATTTTAAGTCCTTGAAGATAATTCTTCTTCCAGGTACTTTCCTCTTTTTATCAATCTTATTTACATAATTTGATGTAGTCAGTAACTAGCTCATTTAGTGTCTGCCTTTCTTAGGAAGCTTTTCCAAATTCTTTATTGAGTAGACTTTCAGAATACTTAGACTATGATTTCCTAGGCTACATTTTTAGTAACACAGGGATATGTCTTCACATTGAAAAGAACAATCTATTTTATTCTCTTGGAGAATGTGATTAGTTTCAAAGGTAGATGCCAAAACCAGATTTTTTTTTTCTCTTTTATCAAATACTTTCTAGCTGGAGCATCACTTTTCAGCACAAATCTTCCAACCAGCTGACACCAGTGCACATGAGAACATTACCACTTTAAAGCTTGTCAGTTCAATTTTGCACTCATCTTCTTCACTTGCTATCTTATGAAAGTCTCATTACTCTTCCCACTCTTGTAGGTCAGGTCCTAGATCAACACACCAAAAAAAAAGAAGTATTAGAGCTTCCAAAAGGTAAAATACTCAAAGAGTTTTAATTTAAAATCCTGTCTAGTGATGTCATAATACAATCACACCATAGAAAGCTATTGTATAGACAGTTTTAATGCAGAGTTAGCCCACTGCAGTGTTGATCAACTGAAAGAACATTTATGCTCAGGAAGGAAAGGGATGAAAGCGATGATGGCTACAGTGGCTCACATACCTCTAGAAGCTCTCATTTTTGTATAGTCAGATATCTTTAACAAACATCCTGGAAAACTACAAGATTAACAATGAATATCACTGGTGGTTTGTTCCTTGGTGTTGCTTAAGAGGGAAAAGTGGATTTTATTAGTGCTGTTGTACTAGTACTAATGGAGGTGTCACTCTTTGAGAGTTTGTGCTGAAGCTTATGACAAATTTAATAAATCTGGAAATGCTGATACATGCCTACTACCGTAAAAAAGTTATGACTAGTTCATTGAGTTGGCAATACTGTATAAAAGGTGTTTCATGAAGGCTTACACTGATAAAACAATGCTTTAAAGGATCAATCTTCTTTCAGTGACAAAAAGCATCCTCAAGCTGTCCTAATTACAGAATCAGGTGTTTTTACCGTAAGAAGCACACAAATGAAAAATTAACATCATAAATTAAGCTAGTTATTGGAGTACTCACAAGTGGTATAGCAGTATAACCTTTGTCAAATCCAATCTTGTTGTCAATGCATCCTTCATAGCTCATACAGGAATTAGTGAAATCCTGTCAAAGGATGGTAGCAGTATCTCATATCATGACTGTCTGGAAGCCTTGTCTGGAAAGTTTAATCTTAAAAACCATTATGTCTTAATAAAAAAAGGAAGGTTAAGCACTAGTAATTTCAACAGCTGTAGTATTAACAGTTGCTAAAAGTAAATAATGGAGTATGGTAACTAGCTGAAATGCAGGCATATCATGTCTGACGTCTAAGCTTATTCTATAACACAAATCTTTCAATATCAGAAAATGGAAATGAAAATACCAGCACATTTGGGGGGGGGGGGGGGGGGATTTAAGAGCAATAACACTGTTGGACTGCACTGAAAAAAAAAAACCATCCTACATTAATCATGGTCTTTTGTCTCAGTTTGTTATTGGTCAGTCACTATAAATGTAAAAGCAGGTCTAACATCATAAATAGTATTTTCCCTAGCCACTTACATTTTAAAAAGGTAAACTGCAAAGATCATGTTACATAATTTAACACCATAATAGGAAATACAAAACCACTGTTAGAAATATACAGTCTTTCTGTCATGCTGCTTTCAGTGTGCATCTCAAGAAGCTAGAGTATGAATCCTGTGCCTGGAGTTAGAAATACCTCATCAAGATGAGAAATATGAACAGGTGACTCAGGTGTATCCTCTTGCTGAAGATCCCAGTTGTGATGATCTTACCAGTTGGTGAAGGACTGGCTTCTCTATTGATTAAGGAAAGATTGAAATTGTGGCGGAGCTTCTTAAGAAATAAAGATTTGACTGATGGAAAAGACAGTAAAAGCATAAAGAAGCTGCCCAGTGATCCAAGAGGGAGAGAGAACAATCCTTCACTGTTACTGCAGATGAGTTTATGTATCCGCTTTGTGAAAGTTATAAAACACGGAACAAGCAACAAGTGACAGGAAAAGCAGCAGATTCATCATTGCAGAGAGTCATGTACAATGGATGAATTAATTCTGCAAACTAATTCCCTTAAGAATGCCAAGGAAAAAAATGGTCTTGACAACACCTGAGCTGAATTGAAAAATCATTGGATTGATCCTTTGATGTATGTTCAACTACTTAGAAAATCTGTGAACACACCTGCAATCAAGTAAATATGTGTCGTAGTGGATAAATTTCAGGCCTACACCTTATTCAGTCATCTGCATGACAAACAAATGCCTCCTCTTACATTGCCCATTTGTTGAAGAGCATGTTTGGGAAAGAAACTGAGCTCCACTCAGGAAAGTAACTTACTGGTCAAATCTGACTATCACTCAGTGTATTGATAATGGCCTTGACAAAGATACAGTCTCGTGTGCACGTTTGAATACTAGAGCAGTGAAGGCTTCCTAAAAGATAAATCTCTAATGGTGCTGAAAATGAATAACTTGCTAACAGTAGAGCAAACTGATGCCAATAGTGCATAACATCTGCAAGGATAACCAGTCCATCCATTGCAGCTCGTATTTTAATATACAACTTAAGTCAAACCAAAGGATTTCTATCAGTTCAAGCCATATTAATATCTTCACATTCCAGGCTATTGATTACTGTATCATAAACAAAACATACTGTCACCTGGCTAAAGCATTATTTCACCTCTGTAGTCTACAGGTCAATAGGAAAATAATAATCACAGTTTCTGTAGAAGTATCATTTTTTAAACATGCTGTCTCCTCTCTTCCACTTCCACACTGGTATCTTATGGGATATAAACCCCCTCTCCCATTCTCTTTCTGATAGCAAGATAAACAGCTTAATGTCTCTTTGCATTTGAAGCAGTCTTCTACTTTAGAAGGTACCAGCTACCTTGTCTCACAGTCTAACCAATTAACATATTAGTATGCTGAGAGCAATATTTTCAGCCTATATTTAACTTGAAGTATGTTGACTCTATTAACAGAAAATTTTTGATTGATTGAAAGCCTATCTATTTTTTCCAGCTCTACTAGTTACCCTGATGATTTTTTTTTTTTCTCTCTTGCTATGAACTCTGACTTATATCATGTAGACATATCATCTCATTTGGAGCTAGCTCAGCATAGCTCTTAATATAACTCTGCCTAGCACAGTGAGGTCACCCTGCGTGAGTGGTGACAGCTGGATCCAAAAGTTTGAAGGTTCTCAATGCTTTCCAAACTAGCTGAAAAGACTGAAGGATTTCATATACATCTTGATATAGAGCAGACAACGTTTCAGAAGAGCTCCCTCCACAGATAGCATGGCTGTCAGAACTTGAATGTTAGAATAGGTACTTCAGGACTTCTTACAGTAATTTCCAAAGAGAAATATAACCACGACAGGAACGAAGGCCTACTAAATAGAGCTGATAGGGTCAGGAAGGGGTCTGGTTATGCTTCTTTATACAGAACTAGAGATAACAGCTCCTTAAAATTTTAGTGTCTGCACAAAGCAGTGTTTAATGTTTTTACTAAGGCTATTAGAGAGTCTTGTTTAGGGGACAAATTAAAAGCCCTTGCAGCAAAAGCTTAATCCAGAAAGCTAGCAGAGAAAATAAATTTATTTTCATTAGGAACTTTCTGTCCCTTGGCAAGATAAACAGAGACTATGGAATTAAAAAAAAAAAAAAAAAAAAAAAAAAAAAAAAAAAAAAAAAAAAAAAAAAGAAAAGAAAAAAAAAAAGAAAAAGGTTTGCAAAGAGTGGAAGCTTTATAGACTTTTGAGAAGGCTAAAGAAGTCAGTATTGGGTCTAGCTTCCTACGCTGCCTTTCCTCCTTCCATGGTGACAAAAATAGTATTATATCTTAGCATGTGTAACCTGTAGCATTCATATTGAAGTGCACCTAATATGTGGGCAGTTATCTGAACAGATCATTTATCTTGACCTTCTCAAGCTGACTGTTAGCAGTAGTGTCAGCTACAGCTAGTTTCATCTATAGCTCATGTCAGCTTTAAAGAGCTGCAGGCTATTTGAAGAACTACCCTGCTGTAGTCAGTCTGTGATAAATCCCTCCAGCAAAAGTTTCTGAAACAAATACTATGTTATTAATTATGTTACCAGTATTGCCTGAAAAGTTTTTTTTTTCTGTTCTAGATTTGGAGATTATTTTCTGATGTTCCTCAGATTCCAATTTCTTATTCAATAAAAGATAATATTAAAAAAAAAAAAATTTTTTCCTTGAAAAAAAAAACCAACAAAACCAAAAAATAGCATAGAAGAATATGGTTTAATTTCTTTGCATTTGACTTATTCTCAATCTCTGTGCATTTCCTGAAGGGAAACTAAGATCATGATGGAACTGACAGACATCAGTCATTTTACATTTACATAATCCACAGAAAAAGAAGACCAAAAAAAGAGCATCTTTGAACAGAGACTGTTACTAGGATTATTGTATGTAAACTTTTTTGAAAGAAGCTGCCACCCGTTGAACTTAAGATCCACTGTATACACAGATCTAGAAAGCATAACAATTAGACCTAGCAGTACCTTACTCTCTAGATCAGATAGGAATGTCTATCTAGAGGACCACTCAAAATCAGTTTCTACCCATGCAACTTGTCAAATTTGTCTGTCAGAATTTTCAAGAAAGTAAATATAAATATTCTGACAATTATTGTGTTTTAAAGTCTCGTGACTTTTATGAAGTTTTGATGCTCTGATTCAGAGATTTTCTAAAGCTTTGCATGGGTGACACTGTAACTTTCCTTTTCACATCTATGAGGATGGTTCTTGCGGTTCAGCTGGCAAAAAAGGTCACAGTAGTCTTCATTAGAAAGGAAGTGTCTTTTCTTCAAATTGCAGAGTCCTGTAGAACCACAGAGTAAATTGTTAAGCTTGGCCTTAATATTAAAATCCTAATGCCGTTTACAACCACAAGAGGAAGAAAAAGAATGCTTTCTTATTAAGAAATCAACTCCTAATCTGGTGTGATGCCTTATTGCCTGTCATAAAATATGCTTTTACAAACTCAAACTCATTAGTTTAGTGACAAAAAGACCTGAGCAATTACATCAAACCTGCAGGCAAGGTCTGGAATGAGAGATACTGTTACAGCACTTTCAGTGAAGATTATAAATAACATAAACATTCCCCGCAGTCTACTATTTAGACTACATCTACTTCATTAAAAAAAAAAAAAAAAAAAAAAAAAGACGTTAAAGAGTTTTATAGAAATGTTCTGCTGTTTATTGGAATACTTTAAAGTAAGGTATGTTAATAACATGAAGGAAAGAAACAAGATGATGTTTTATAGTCTATATTATAGTGGATGTCAGACAAGATCATTTCGATGATTTTTCTGGCCTTAAAAACGTATGAATCTGTAGGTCACTTTTACATCTATGCAGAACTTTAGTTGGCTAGATTATGGAAGATTTACCCTAATTTATAGTCAATCTTAATTTGAGGGAAAAGCAGACATGTATTGTCATTTTCTTAATCTTGGTCATATGAACTGAAAAGACCTCCTTTTATCTTTTATTTCAAGTCTGCGTTATGGCAAATTTGCTGATAAATGTAAGATTGTATGGAACCATTTTTTTTTAGAATTAGTTCTTTAGAAATTCAATTATTATTGTATTAATCCATATTAATTACTGTAATCACATATTTTATGTATTACCAACCAATGCTCAAATATGAATGTGACAGATTATCTTTTGATCCTAAGAGTTTCAGAAATATACATTTCAGTGATTTGAGCATACATTCTAGGATTTGAAAACCTCCTCTATTGTATTTTTGCTTGTCCATACATTTAATTTGAAGATTAAGATTCCAAATATAAAAATTTATTTTACTGAAAGAAAGGTTCCAAAGTTCACACTTAGGCTGAAACACAATACAAGCTTTCAATACTTATTTGAAACATCCAGAGATGTGAATTTTGCATTGCAAATTCTTCTATAATCAGATTGTTCTTCTTGTTTAAAGAAGCCATTACCATTATTAAAAAGTGTTTTTATAATTAAAGCATCATGGACATGTTTCCTAGAAGTCATCTCAACACAGTTCCTTACATGTGGTTCCAACTATCAACTACCTGGTATTGGCTACAGTCAGCATGTTTTTTAAAGTACTACATTTTTTATGATCCTGTATGCAAGTTACAATGGCATAACATATATATTCCTAAAGGATATTTTCACCTAAGTCAATGTGAATGTAATCCACACTGGAAACTGAAGGGGAAATAAAAAAAACTGTTCATCTCTAATTATTGGCTCAAGATATGAATCAGTGTTGATGTTATTTTCATTAGAACTCTAACAGAAGAGCATAACTTAGACTTGAACATGGACACAGAGATGTGCTCAAAACCTGCAGTTTCATCTCTTGCCTACTCAGGACTCAGATGATTCCAGCTTTCAAAAATTACGTCTCATTGTTGTGATAAAGAAACTTGTACAGAGTGACAAAGCTGCAACTACCATTCAAGGCACCCCCTGATTCCACCTCCAATACTTCCTATTTAGCTTTGAGGCAAAAAGCTTTGGGCAAACATTTGTTTATTTGCCCAATGTAGTGTAGCTCACATATAGTCTACTGTGGGACTCTTGCCTTAATTGACTCTCCATTGACACCTTGTTTAATTTGATTTTGTTGCTGTAGGTCTTGTTTCTACCCTCTTTCTGACTTCACTGTATTGTATGATAACTTCCTGGTCCTACTACAGCTGCAAGGGACTAAATGAGCTTCTCAACCCAATCTCTGCTTTCTTTTGCACCTCTTCATCCCACTCTCTTACAACAGACCATATAAAGTCATACCAGTAAAAATCTTGGCCCTATCTGTTCAGAGAGAGCACTTGCCACCTAATAATACTCTGTAACTGTTTCTGATCTCAATCCCCAAAACTGCTGAGAGTCTAATGCCAGTTCTTTACAATCTCTCTTACACTGCAGTTTGGACCACTGCCTTTTGTGATTGGTTTGTAAGGGAATTTGATTGTTAGGCCAAGACTGGTGTATTTGTGCAATGTTCTCAGCTCATTGGTTCCTTTGATGTTGGCAATTCGGATTGGCACTATCTGGCTGCTTGTTGTTATTCAGCTGGAGAGGGCTGTTTGGAGTGCACCCAAGAACTGTGATAAGGTATCTGGAGATGTGTTTTGCAAGGTAACACATAGCTGACATGCTCTGCTGAGACAACTAACTATTGTACACTGTAGTAAATGATTAAACTTTAAGATGTCTTACCTTGGGTACCCGCAGAGCAACAGGGTGACAGACTGTGTGAAAGTGACAATTAAAAGATAAACAGTGAAAGCAAATGGGAAGGGAAAGAAGTATTGTGTTCCGGGAACTAGAGAGTACCTGCTCAAGATACTCTTTCCATGAGGCAAAAATATTTTCTTGTCCTTCAGAGAAATAAGTATAGCGCACAGGAAGGTGCGACAGGTGAAAGTGAAACCATTGCAGGTGTTGGTTGGAAGCAGGAACTGAACTGCATGGGCTTGGGGTGAGCTTCCCCTACCCACAGGCCTGAACAGATAAACTCAGAAAATATGTATGCAGCTGTGGCCGAGTGCAGGCAGGGAGAGCTAGTAAGCATGGGGAAGGAGAGGAGAGGTGTGTTGAGAGGTCAGGAAGCTTCAGGGAAGCTGAGTGAGGCCATGCCTCCTCTTTCTTTCCCACTTCTCACTCCTGGAACCCCCTCACCTCTTCCTCAGGAGTACAGGGTCCATCTTCCCCACTCCCTCTTCCCTTTGATGTGACAGCCCACCCTTAACACCAGTGTTTCACATCCCTACTCTTTTCTCAGGTTCCCAAGAACTGGCAGATAAATGGAAAAGGTCCTGCTCCTAGTGAGGGGGAGACCATGAATCTCAGGCCCAGGCCAGGGAAGACAGCCAGAAAAGAGTTTCAGAGGAAGAGCTATTGTTGCCAGGAAATGCCTCCTTCCCCTCTTTCCAGTCCTCCCTCCTGCCTTTGGCAGCAGCAACAGGAACCCAGTTGCAAAGATGAGGGAGATTTGCTGATCATTTTGGAAAGGCACATTTTTCTTTCCTCGGGCATACGCAGAGCAGGCAGTTTGCCATCCCTTTTCGTTTGCAACTTTTTTTTCAACCTGCCTCACCCTGGGATTTCATGAAGTTGTATATCTACCTTAGATTATTCTCCATAGCCTGTCCACACGTCACATTATTTCATGTTTATTTCCTTTTGGGATCACACCTCGTCAGAGCCCTTGAACTCCCAGAGATGTCTCTGTGCCCTGTTATCTGTGTTATTGGAATCCCAGTGTAGCTTCTGCAAAGGAAAAGGAAAGCAGGATGCCAGGAAATCTTTGCATTTCCTATAAACCGGCAGGAAAACACACATGTGGAGTAACAGTGACAAGCCTGCAAGAACTGTCTGTGCACATGTTTTGAGGTACTGATGATAGATTGACTTTTGGCCTTGAAGGCGAAGGATGTAATGGGAGTGGAAAGGCTGGATTTTATTTACAGCAACTGTAATACACTGTCAACGCTTCATAACCCCATGATTACTTTTGATGACCTTTGGAGAGGTCATGACCCCTTCACTGAAGAAGCTCTGGTCTAGAACATGACTTTACAGACTCAAGGAAGTGTTATTATTGGGTTTTCATTGCATAAGGCTTTCCCTATGAACTAGTTCTGACTAGTCTTTGATTGATAACCACTGATTGGTCCTGACTCTCCTAATGCTAGCAGGCTGTTGGGATTTTGGAGAGAGCAGGGCAAGGAATCAAACCCTTCATTACCTTTTCAGTCCCTTTCCTTCGCTTCTTCACCCTATCTACTCAGAATTACTGTGATTTAACTGAATTTGCTTTCATGAGAAAACCAAAGTGAAAAAGGTATTGTCGCAAGGGTGGTTTTGTTTTAAGTGTGTGACCAAAGAAAGAGAACAGTATGGATGAAGAAAATCAGTTTGATTGGATCTTCTCCAGGGGCCTGGACCCCCACTGTACTGAAGGATGAGATAGTCTGTGCTTATCAGGTTGAGAAATGGAGATTTCCAGGATGATGAAGGTTAGAAGCTGGTGGCTTCTTGCACTGAGGGAGGATGGCTCTTGCACCACCTGCAGACTGGAAGTGATGAATGAGATCTTGAGAGCTCTCTCCAATGAGTCATAAGAGCCAGCTGAGACTGAGCCACATGGTAGCACCAGGAAAAAGCAGCAAGTGATAGCAGTGTCTTTGTTGCAGAGGAGAAATGTCCTCAACAGCTGACTTCACGTTTTGTTGGGGGACATTTGCCTCTTGCTGGGGGGTAGGTTTGGGGCATTGTGGGAAGACTGCCAAGGTTTGTCTAGCCCTCAGACAACAGCAGACCCCTGTTGCTTTTTCATATGTGCACCAATGATAGTACCAGAGAAGACTTGGAACATATCAGTCATGACTATCTTGCTCTAGAGATGATGGTCAAGAGCACGGCAGTGTTTCCTGATGGTGAAGAGAAAGGGCTTGAGAAGGAGTGGGCGTATCCTGTGGGTCAGCAACAGGTTTTACAGCTGGTGTGAGAAGCAGTGTTTTGGTTTCTGTGACCATGGGATACTTGTCGAGAATTAAGGACTGCTAGGAAGAGAAAAGACCCACCTATTCATGTATTCCCATTTATTGTTTTAAAATGCTGCTTTCAGCTTTATGCATTCAATGTCTCTCTTTTTAAAAAGTGCATTTCTAAATTACTTTTTTTTTTGTCTTCTCTGACTCGAAGGTCAGAGTGTCTTTGACCTCTGCATTTCTTACTCTCAGCTACTTTTCCCTGAATAGATCACCCTATTTTCTTGACATGAATTTTAGTCTGACTTGTTTTCAGCTGGTATGCTTTTTGCTAAATTATCTTAAAACCCCACAATGAAATAATGTGGCAAGTAGGAACAGAGCATTATATTTATTGTATCTGGTGACTTTCATCCTTTATGTTGTACAAATGGGATGACTTAACGCAGGTAGAGATTATTCACAGCTTTCCAGAGTTTAACATCTATGTTATAAACCATTTACCAGTACAATCTCTTTTCACTTCCTAAATAGATTTCCAAAATTTTCACCCTTCCTACTGAAAATTTCAGCATCTCTATCTGAAAGGTGATTTATTTTTTTTAGAAACTTTAAGCAAAATCTTCTCAGCTTTTTTTACATTGCATCACATGGTTTACCATTCTTTCAGTTTAACACAGATCTCTAGAAACAACTATACTTTTTTTTTTTTTTTTCCCATGGCAGATAAGAAGCAGAGAAATAAAGTCTTAATGTGTAAGACCTGCATCTTCTATTGAAACGATGGGAGATTCTGTTTCTGAGTGTGCTTGTTAGTCATCTTAACGTATACGTAGTAGAGCTCACAGGAATCCTATCACCTTACTACTCACTACAGTCAACAAATCTGGACAAAGCAGGAATTCATAAGAAGCTGTGTTCAAAATATTTCTGAAATGTTTAACACCTACTTACATATATACACATTATTGAAATATTTAGAGTATATCTACTCTGCAAAGACACCAGGGTGTGGGATACGATAAGTACTGAAATGCTCTGCAACTCTAAATTTTTCTCACTGAGAGGTAGTCACCTGGGAGCAAGGCAGACCTCTGCATGCTATGGTTTGTTGTTGTAGAGATGGCAACAGACTGATGTGGTGATTTATGAACAATAATTCCTGTTTCCATGTGATACCATATATATGACAGCTAGTCCTGTGCTAGCTGAAAAGAATACAAAAAGAAGATTCTAAAAAAAAAAAAATAAAGGAAGTATAATTACTGCTTTTAGAAATTCTCCAACAAATTTTGGTGAAATGGTGTTACAAAAATTCAAACTGTAATGAGAGAAAGGGAAATTACATTTCTAATTTCTTCTGTGAAAAAAAATATTACCTGATGATGTTCCAGCACTTCTTTTAAGCACTAGGAAGTTTGATCTGGTTTAATTTGCTTTTCTATATGTTCAAAGAAAAAATTGAAGGCTTCTGGAGGGAAAAAAAAAAGCACAACCAAAAACCAGACCATTATTCACATCTGTGGTCTTGCACTGGACAGATTTGGCAGTCTAGACTCCTACAAGAAGAGATAACATATTTTCCAGGTTTTTTACTTGGCACTTTGTGTACAGGCATCTATCTGTAGTCATAAGTTTTTAAGGTTTGCCTAGGCATCATATTCCCTGATGGCACATAGTACTATAGCTAAGATTCATAGGAACTGACTAGAATAATAAAGATATATTTTAAAGGTGTTTTGTCCTTCATCTTCTTTAGACATATTTGGAAATCTTAGTTACAGGTAATAACTTTGAGCACAGCATCTTAAAGACTCAAGAATAAGTCAAGTTTCTGACAACAATTTTTTAAAATAATGTTTTTCTTTCTTACAAATAAATTAGTGTAACATAAATTGGGAAACAGAAAAAAAAAGAAAACAAGAAAGAAGGAGGTATCTTCACAAGACACATTCTTGGTAAAAAATTTCACAGTTAAATTTAAAATTATTCTACAAAATAATAGTGAATAATATTTGAAAGATGTTTTTCAGATAGTGTACCCATTTGGATTTTTTTCCTTACCAGATACATTTCTCAATAAAAAGCTCCCAAGTAATGCTTTGAAATGCAGTTTAGTTTTTCTCTTTAATGACTGAGTTCTAAAATGCTTCCATTCACCTTTTCCTTTCCCCACCTTCTTCTCCAGCTGGGTCAACTGTTGCTGTGTGGCATGATCTGCAAAGAACTGGTAGCACTTTTCTTCTGCCTGAAACCTGTCAAAGCAGCAGTGAGAAGTTTAGCCATAACCTCACACCAGGCAGCCCCGCTAGCAGCAGGGGCACTGAAACTGCTAAGGAAATTAAATGCTCAGAAGCTGTGATTGGCACCTTGAGGGAACACATTTTCAAAAGTACTGAAAAGTACTGTACAAAAGTGCCCAAATCTCTTCTAGGCTTAAGTCTTATGTAAGCAATATTTTCTTTTTTCTTTTTTTTTTTTTTAAATTACTTATATTTCTGTCTCAGTAAGATTTCCTACAAGAACCCACTCCAGCACACACACATGCATATTTAACTTTCTGAATATGCAGTTCAGCTGAATTCAGATTGATTTTGATTCATGCACATGTTAACTTAGGCCTTAATGATTGCAGGGTCCAGAGCTGTGCTTCAAACTTAGCAAAATAAGTATGAACCAAAGAGGAAGGAGAAGGGCGAAAGTTACAAGGGTATTACTGTTCTTGCTTGAAAGCATTTGGTCCAACACTAACATTTTTATCTTGCCAGAATTTCCAATATTTTGGTGTTTTGTTTACATCTTCAACCAAATCTTAAATCAAAATATCAGACTGCAGTATTCTTGTCTGCACTGGTTTGTTTTGAAATGTTTCACTTAAATGTTTCATAATTGAAAATAAAAATTACAAACTGAAAGAAATACATTTCTCATACAAAAATATTTCTCTGAAATAGACCTCATTAAACATCAGAGTAGTAAATGGCTTGATGTTACAGTTTTTATAGCAGTCACATTATATTGCTCATCTAGCCAAAGATGAGATATTTATGTATAAAAGACGAAGAACTGAGATAGAGAATAACTATGGGCATGATAGAATAGATAGAAATTATTTTTTAATTAGTCATTTTTATTTTTCAGACAAAGGGTTATCTTAGAGAGATGAAGGCTTTACACTTATACCGGAAATGATAAATGAGACTGAACACTCCCATTTCCCCTGCTGTGCTACTTTTCTACTCATTCTTTTCTAGCCCTGCAATCCAAACTTTTACTGAGGACACATCTGAGCTTCTGACTCATGTTCAGATAAAGAGGGAAATGCTTATATTGTCAAAAACTATTGAAAGAGTCTTCTTCAGGCTGAGATGCATTACAATTTTATACCTGCAGAACAAACATTTAATTGAAAACACAGAACATGGTTGTTACAGTGAGTCTTAATGGACAAGAATATTGGCAAGCTGCTCCCGAAGTTGGTGTAAAACAATTACCTATGGGTCAGACTGACTTCAAAGAGAAATCACCTCATTAAGGTAATTGTTGGAAACACATCTCCCTAGGTGCTAGCAGTGTTTCAATCCTTCCAGTTGCTAATTCAACCAGTTTCTTTGCTCACCCGTTAATATTGTCTCTGCAAGGGAACAAAATAGAATTTTGAAAGAAATCTTAAAGAGATAGAAGTAAAACTTTATATAAAACCTGAAAATGTGAGTACTTATGGATTTTACTGACCTGCAACAGCAGATTTAGGAGCAAGAGAAACGGCTTATTGTATATTTATTTTTGTTTAAGATGTTGCAGAAAAAAAAATATTAACATAGTAAGAACTGTTAATTTACTTTCCAGTTTCTCAGTCTATCATCATTCCATTAAAATCGTTTATTTCCAACTTGTTAAGAATTTTCATTTTACAACATTTCTGTGTTATAGTTTATGCTTTGACTTTGCTTGTTCTGAGCATTCCAGAGATGCACAAGCTAACCAGCCAGTTAAACAGAGATTACTAATACTGTCTAACCTGTAGTGTCCCTTGGACAGACCATGCTTCACTATGTCCTGTCACATCAACAGAACTCCAATAAGATACCTGTTTCAAATTGCTGTGTTTTATGACATGTCAGGAAAGCTCTGTCTCTTAACAGGATATTCCTCGGATCCTTTCCTACAAATAAGTGGGTCAGATGCAAACCAGCTTCCAATCTTTAAGCCTTTCCAAAGCTGCAGTTAAAGTGCTGTCAGAGGAAGCAATCAATCACCCAAGCTGAAACTGAGAGGATACGTCTTCACAGCTGAGAAATCATCCTACCTCTTCACTTTGGAAGAGTTGCAGACTAAGTATCCAAATGACTACTACTTCAACGTTTGCATATGCAAGGACAATTCCACCCCTAGCTTTCATATTAACTATGTAATGGGATCCCAGTAGAAACATATGCAAAAGTATTAAAAATAAATATTACAAACACTTCCTTGAACTTAGATGTCTCTATGAGAAGTTTCTTGATTTCTTCAACAATTAATTTGGGGAAATAACAAAATCAGAGAGCTAATACCATAGAATGTGCTTTTCCTGTAGATTTTTACAGCTGCTTTTTCTGCTTTTTCAGTTCTTAAGCTAGGGAATAGCAAAGGAGAAAATATTCATATATGTCCAGATTTTTAGGACTCAGCCATGCTTAACCTGGAGGCTGCACTAAAGTTGCCTTCATTTTATTTCATGGAAACAAAATAATTTTCTTATCTAAAATCTACTTGTTAGACAGATTGTTAGCTAAGTAGGGGGGAAAAAGTGAAGGACCTTGTTCTTTGTTGCAGTTATATTGATTTCAATTTGTGTGCAAAATAGTCAACGTAAGCTAAAATATAACTGTTGCCAGAATTTCTGAAGCGGGTAATAGCTTGTCTGCATGGAGGAGAATGTCAAATATGACTTCAGCAGTAACAATACTTCACCTAAATACTTTGTTTCACAGTTTAGACATCTGACTGTTTTCTTTTAGGAAAATCCTACACAGCCATCATCATTATTTGGTTAATTATACTCCTATCACTTGTTCTGGAAAATAATCCCAATATTATTTCCCATGTTTGCTAGAAAGGCTTACTGCAGAAAACAATACTGATTTTTAAATGGCTAAAGAGTATGAGTTGTTTCAAATTTGGGATGTCAATATTCAAGGACTCTTTTTCCAGAAATGCAAATTCTGAGAACGAGGCCTCCAGGGGCAGCTGAGATGTGAGTAGAAAGAACTTTGAGAGTGAAAAGATGATAACAACACAGTAGAGTTTAATTTCCCTTAGTTCAGGAAAGTGACTTCCTTCTCCTCTTCCTGGCAGTGTTATTCCCTGTCTTGTAAGCTGCTGCCTATAAAAAAAAAAAAAAAAGAGATTTCCCATCAAGTACTCACTTCAGTAAAACTGCTGTCTGATGAACATGATAGGGAATGCTGTCAAAGCTAATTTTACTGCAGCAGTTCCCTGTACAGACAGTAATGGTGTTTCCATATTGTATCAATGCAAATAGGAAAGAACAAGGTTTCAAAGACACCAAGTTACTTAGGACCTTTACCACTTGGCAGCACAGGAAACTGATGCTGTGAAATCAATCCCCTTACAGCATGGGCAAATTGCTTATTGTATTGAAATACATGTAGATGTGTTTGTATGATTGTTTTGGTATGTTTTTGGTACATCAGGCACTTTGATGAAATTTATGAAATTACATTAAATAGTATTAGGATAGTATAGTACAGTATAATGCAATTAGGATATCCTAATAATGTACAGTGGGAATTATGGTAAAAAAAAAGCGATTTAATATAAATGAACAAAAGTTCATTTCTAGAATGCAGGAAACAAGAAAATAAAGCTAGGAAAATTAATAAGGAAGTAGTTGGATGATATTGGAAGAGTAGTTTTTTAGGACTGTTTTCACAAAGATGAAAGGCTTGTCTCCTCTTGGTTATCAGGGGGGTTGGACTAAATGACCTTTGAAGGTGGTGTCCAACTCTAACCATTCTATGATTCTACAATCTTATTCTCCCAAGCTGAAGAAACCATTAGTATGAAAGAGATAGGAGGCTGATTTTATTATTTTTTAAGAGTTTGGCTTATATCATATACAGGTGCAGAGAGGCTTCAATATTAAATTAAAGGTAATTGTTCAGAAAACTGAGTCTTATAAATGCACTGAAATCTAATCTGCCTGTACCTTCAGGTAACTCTTCACTAGAGCAGAGTTTTGAGTACACCTTGGACAGCTAGAAAAACAATATCTCATGCTGTGGTTGTAACAGTGGGATAAATCTCATCCACCTTAGACATCTATGGGAACACCCACACTAGTATTTTAGTTCAGATCATTAATGTTCATTTGAAGCAAGCTCACAGTTATCCAGAATTTAGTGAGCACCAGTTCATATCACAGAGCAGCCTCAGAGCATGCAAGTGACCTTCTTGAGCTAAAGGAAAAGATTATTCCAGGAATGCACCTAACACACTACACCTGCTAATGTATATTCCCAGCAATCAGACTAGGACCAAGCCAAAGTAAAATCCCTCAAACACACATAAAGCAGGTATCAATTTCTCAGCTTCATGTGTTTCACCCCACAAATCCTCTACCATACTACTTTATAACATAGTACACTCTACCTACACTACATATACCTACATCTGTGGAAATCATCCCAGACTTTCTTTATAGGCAGTGGAAAGAAAAAAAAAAAGTAATTTCAGGCTGAAATTCATGAGAGTTATTTTAGATCTGCAGCTGGAGGGGAGAGGGGATAGAACTGCTGTAAAAAGGAGATCTAGACAACTGCCACATTTGGTTAGATAAATCCATCTTTGAGGTTTGAAATGGGATGGAATATGGCAGTCAATTAAACTGCCATATCTAAGATGTCAGCTTTATTAACACATAAGGTGTTGCACAGGAGTTTGTGGCAGCCCGGGGAACAGAAGTTAGTTCTGATAGACCCTGGCTTTTAGACGTCCAATTTTTCAGAAAGATTCCTTCAAGTTCAATTATGCCAGCCATTAAAGAAAGAATAGTTGTATTTTCTTAAGCACTTTTCGATCCCTAAATTGAGAGTTTTATTAGTTTAACTCTACAGTGGGAGGAGAACATTCGGCAGAAGAATCTTTTGACAAAAGATAAATCGAGTGATATAGGAGTCCTGTACTATTCTGCTCTCATTTCATATTTCCATACTGGACATTATAAAGCATTATATTTCAAGTGTAGTATATTGTCTCTTCCTCTATTTAAAAAACAACTAATTATTTTTAAAAGAAACTACAATAGGAAAGAAATTACCATACAATTCTCAAAAAGCAGGAACGTGCAGAAGTTAGGGAATCACTTCCTAACCATTCTCTCATATGCAAATGTTTTGTTTCTGCTAACAATGACATATCCTGCCATGTCACAGAAAGCTTCATTCTGCTTCCAACAGATGAGGATGTGCACTATATACCACATTAATCTCCTTTACTGTATAAAGCCAACCTTTAATTACCTCTTTAGCACAGTTGCTAAAAATTCAGAATTGATAGGCATGCACAAGTGAATTTCATAGTGGACATGCAGAGAAAATATAAGACTGTAATAACTTTAATGAAGGCATGTTGAACTCCCTCTGTATTCTTTTTGCCAAAGATGATGAAAAAGTAACTGTAAAAAAGAATCATGGTTGTACCTGTGTAATCAATAGTTTATTAATGCTTTACTCTAAAATAATGTAGTTCTATAGGTATATAGAAAACAACTGTGAATTAAGTATGCCACTAGTTAATTCAGCTAATGTCTGTGCAAAAGAAATAGAATTAAGGCAAGTACTAAGTAATTACTCAATTTGGCACCTTTGCCTTCCTAAGTCCATTTTATAATGGTATCAGTTTAATGCTTTCCATAGAAATCGTGCAACTAAGCTGGTGATAGATTGCAATAATAACAATCTTTCTTCTTTAATAATTATTTTGGGTACCTTACAGCAAAATAAAAAATGAACAACAAATTAATTTCCACATAAAGTTAAATGTTTCGGAGATAAAAATACTTGTTAAAAATCAATGCTGCATGTGAATATGAATATGCCTCACCAAGGAATTCTCCACCTGAATCCCAGAAAAACAAAAAGACGTTCTCAGAGTTTTATGAAGCTGAATATCCATTACGAGTTTAAGAACACAGATAGCTTGACAGGAAGTAAAAGAAATAATTTGCTAAAAGTCGTCATTCTTGAAAAGTAGAAATGTTATGGGCAGATGGAGTTTACTAATGCAAATATCTGAATACTTTAGAGAGTGAGGTCGTGACTAGAGATACTGAATATGTTATACGAGTAGCATATATGAACTACATATGAAAATAGCATTTAGTACATATAAATTATACATAGTCAATATCTCTGAATATAAATGTTTAACTAATCTAATTGATCTTTTTCAATATTTAATGATTCTGTTTTATGAAAACATATGAACTGATGAAAGATTTTATCATTACCTAAGTCGTTGTTTGAAAAACTCTAGAGTGCTCAGTGAACTCTATACTTACTTCATTGACAAAACTGGGGGCCACAAAAAAATTAAACTTTGGGGAAGAGTTAAAATCTGTAGCTCATCAAGATTTTTTCATTTTGAGCTTTTTCTAGAACTGATGAATAACATGACCTCTGCTTTTTCTGGGCTAATGACTGTAGATGTAAATTGTATGTGTAGATTCTGTAACGAGCACCTGTAACCTCCAGGTGGCTGAGATCTTGATGTCCAGGTCAGCTCTACTATTACATTTCTCAGCAATGAGACATCCAGCCCACTCCCAGTAAGACATCATGCTGCAGACCACTAGGATTTTTTGACTGTGAGCAGCCAGAGTGGGCTGCTCCTGGAGTTGGCAACAAGGCAGGGACAGTAACTACCTTGACCAGGGCACAGCACTCAAGTAAGACCAGCACGGTGAAAACCCACCAGGTTCACAGGTTTAAGCCTAAATGGAGCTCCAGAGTAATGAGGAGATAGTGCTTGGTGGGGGTCCAGGTGACACTGATCAGGCAAGTCCACTTACCCTAATCAACAATTATTATATGTGCAGGAGAAATTTCTTTGGCTGTTACTGTACAATTAGTAACATTGGAATATGATGGATGAATAGGAAAACTCACAGACTGTCATGGCTCAAGGCACACCCATAAATGACTGGCATCACCTGGGATGTCCCCACAGGTTTCTGCACATTGGTCTGAGGTCTCTGTTTCAGTTCAGGCTAGGCACCTCAACCTTGCTCAAGCTGTGTTTCAGAAGTGCTTGTGCTTAGCCCTGTCTTTGCTGGCCTGAGTCACCGGTTGCTTTTCTGGGACTGATCCCAGTCCTGGGGTGTAGGTAACCTTCCTTGTCTCCAGTCCTATTTCAGGCCTGCCTCCTTTTATTCTTGCCTGGGCCTCCCAGCTAAGATCTGGCTTATCTAGTACCTTTCTTGGGACCACTGAGGGAGGTTGTGCCTATACTGCCCTAATCCTGCTCAGGTGCTGTGCCCCACTGGAGAGGACCCAGTCTGGACCCTTGGCTCCCAGTTCATGCCTCTCATGGAGTAGCTCCTGCTGATCTCTTACATGAGCACTGGCAACAGATACTAAATAAATGCATGCCCCTGCAGTTAGGCAGAGATGGAGCAAGACCATCATATTAATGAAAATATGTTCTATTTATACAGATGCAAATTTGACGAGCAAGTTCTACAGCAATTCAAAAGACTCAAATCCAAACTGTAAGAGTTTGCTTAGTTCTATTTTCTGTATGTATGTCAGATACACGAATTTGGTATTTTTTAATTTAAACTCAGATGTAGAATCATAGAGTTGTCACTTTCTGTTTCCCGATTTGAATTAACTATTGCCAATGCTTCTGTATGTAGTCATCCACAAATCCCCATTTTAGTCAGAAATATAATCTCTAGACTGTCTGTGTCTAGAGAGAGGATATGGATGGCTTCAGAGCTCAAATCACACCTTGGCATATGTACTATATAAACAGATCATGGCTGGTTACCAGATTGTTTTTCTAGCATCGGCCAATCATTTATTATCATCAAAATTTATCTTCGGTGTTCTGCAGTGTCTGCATAGTAAATTTGTGTATATTATTTAACGTTCTTTCTTGTATAGATGATATTTCTAAGAGATTGTGGGGTTTTTTGCTGGCTGCTAACTTTGGGGGATTTTCCTTTAAAATGAGACTTAAATAAAACCTATTCTGTTTGATGGATGAGATTTTGCAGCCTAAAACCAGATGCTTTTCAGATGGTCTAGTTTTAAGTTTGCAACCAGCGCTTGTTCATCATTTATCTTCCTTAGGGTCCCATTCTGAAACTTGTCTGAATACTATATATAGCCCCACCTCTCCAAGGTCAGAGGAGAATTTTCACACGATCCAGTACACGTTTTTTATCTGGAAAGTGTGTTTATTTTACCTTGGTATGTATCACAGGCTTTTGCACAATCTTATCTGCTTTGTTCCTAGCTGGTGTGGACTATCAGCCAC
This sequence comes from Tetrax tetrax, assembly GCA_009806455.1. NCBI lineage: Eukaryota > Metazoa > Chordata > Aves > Otidiformes > Otididae > Tetrax > Tetrax tetrax. Next base: position 533,502 of record WHYT01017210.1, on the reverse strand, counting down.
ATAGCCTACAGTGCTCTAGCACGGGCCTTGAAAATTCGTGATGAAGTCCTTGATCTGTCATTGATAAGCTCTTTGACAAATGTATATAAGATAGAGAACTATTCAGATACTATTGCAACTGAGGCTATACTGGAGATAGTTATTTGTTTCATATTTCCTATTATCTTTTCCCAAGCATAGTACTGTGAACCAAGACAAACCTTTGAGGCTTTAAAACAGGGAAAACACAGGATCAAAGCAGTGTCTTCCACAACCACATATAAATCCAATAAGTGTACAAATAAATATTTCAAAGCAAATCAACTCATGTTAGAAAATCTCCACTTTTAACATCAGTGGAAAAGCAATTTTTTTCTTAACACCACTTTTTTTCCCTTTTTACTTTCACTCTATGCTGTTCCCTATTCAGGCCCTCAGTTCTCTATTTTGAGGGGGACCTCCTTCAGCTGAAGTCTCATAGCACATTTCTCTCATCCCATTCCCTTTAGGGACAGCAGCTTGGCTTTCATGTGCTCCGCTTGAGCAGTATTCTAGACTCTTTCTGTTTCATAGCAGTTTGGTCATATATAACATAGATGAGCATCTCCTCATGTTGAATATTCTATATCATCGCTATTGAAAAATTAAACACTTTTATTTCACTTACAAAATTATAATAGTGCTACAGTAGCATCAGTATTTCTCATTTATTATGGTCTTGTATCTTCTGATTGGTGATGATTTGTCAGTATCTTAATCATTACTTTGTAGCATTACTTAATGCTCTGTGTCCTTCTCTGAGCACAAACTAAAATTATCTACTTTAGCTGATTGGTTTTGTTTGTTTGCACTGAACATTTTGCTCCTTTTGTAACAGTGTAAGCATGTTTATTTCAGAAAGAACAGGATGAGGGAAGTGGTGTGGTATTATTAATATGTGAGACAACACAGAATAGCTTTAGATTTTATTCTTATTTCTTTATTTTGCTGAATCACTGGTCAAATGGCAAGTAGGATGTATTTGCCGTATAAAGGACAGCACATCCAAAGAGCAATTCAGTCAGTGACTTTAAAACCTTCAACTAAATGCTTTTCTCTATAGATAGCCTCAGAAAGCAGTAGGAGTATGCTACCTCCAGCTATGGATTAACCCTTCAAACTACATATGTTCTAGCATGTGAGCATCCCCCCACATAAAATCAGTAGAACAATTGCAGCTTCCCATCCTTTTCCAGTCAGTGTCTTCAAGACAACCAGTGTGTTTGCTGATGACTGTACGATGAGGTGGACTAGAATTTGCCTTCGATGTTTATCCAACTCTTCCCTGCGTTTCACACCTTGGAGAGTTGACCTGAAGCCCTAATACAGAAAGGCCCTCCATGTGCTGGTGAGGAGCAGTCCTCTGAGCTTGTCCCTAAGGATGCCTGCAGGCAGGAACACTGCGATGGGGCCTTTAGGAGAAAGTGTGAATATCACTGGTTAAGATTGCCATATTTGAATTGCAGATAAGGAACAGCCAAGAGTGCTTTGGTTAGAAAAAGCCCTCTCTTCAATGTGGCAAGGGACTAGAAGTTATAGAGAAGTGTTCCCATAACCTCCAGTGTTAATTAGAGCTAGGAGCAGTAAGGAGAGGAAGGAGAGTTCAAAAAAGGATGTCTTGTGAGAGGGAAGGATGGATCCAAAGATCTGTGCTTCTCTCTAAAATGGCTGAGGGATTGTTGCTGTTTACCAGTAATTTTTGCTGTCAGAAGCCACAAGGATGGAGTCAGGAAAATACATTAGATATCAGAAGCAGGGCAATGAAGAAACTCCAACTGCATGGAATGAGTGAATGAAATTTGAAAAAGGTTTTCAAAGTGGGGACTTCAGTACAGATCATCTAGTACTGGACTGTGATAGCCCAGTTGGTGTAGTAAGGAGTGCCCTTGGAAAATGCAGTTTCAGGAGCTCGGAATTGATATGTGCAAGAACTGTTTTGTTTTTTTTTTTCCATCTTGAATGGAGAGAGTGTAACTGTGTGAGCAAAGCATCTAGGAAACGTCACCCTGAGAGCTGATCACAGTTGTGTATATCTGAAAGCACTTTAACAAGGTCTGTGGCTTGCTTTCTGTAAAAATGGCTCTTCTGATTCCTGCAAGAGTATGAATTTACTCTAGCCAGTTGTTTCCATAACTGAGTCCAATGTTGTTTGCTTGCAAGGCCCACATAAGAGGGTCTTTGCATGCAATGATAAGATTTTTTTAAAGGGTTTTCTTTTGCCTTAACGTGTTATCTACATTGCCTCCTTGGGCAGAGTTCCCGTCTGGAAAAGAACAGGGCAAAGATGGCAAGGGATGTGTGTGCAGCAGTTTAAAGGGAGTAGAGGCACCTCGGAAATAAAAAGTATGGGAAGACTTAGCCTGTGAATGAGGGATGGTGATAGGTCTACTGGTTGGGAACTCAGCTGTGCTGCCTGTATGGGTCCTCCAAGATCATCTCCGGTGTTAAACCAGGCTGTGGATCCAAAGCAGACACCAGAAGCAGGGCTGATGGTGACACTGTGGCAATGGTGCTTCTCTCATTTTGAATGCCACCAGTTGCCTCTCTTGTTCTTTCTGGATCCTTTGAGTGGTAACCTGTACTCTCCAAGTGATAAGGATGTGGATGCTGAAGGGTAGGTAGGGGTGGATGTGCCTTTTATGTGGAGTAAAGCAGTGGAGCAAAGGGTTATCTCCTTGAGGTGAGAGAAAGTTTATCGGTACTAGCAGTTGTTGAAGCATTCCAGGACATTGGTGTTCACTTCTATTTAGTCCAAAATACTCTACTAAACTTTAGTATGACCTTTTGATGGAGGAAAAAGAGTGAGAAAGAAGAGGAGAGTAAAAATAAGAAAAAAAAAAAAGTCTGAATTGACTAGTGACTGATTTGCTTTGTTTTTATTTTTTGTTATGGGTAGATTTTATTGTTTAGATTTATTGCTGTATCATCACAAGAACAACTTATACAAATTGTAACAGACGGTACAGTGTGTATTAGAGAAAAAGGAGACTTCACACTTTAGTAGAAACATATATATGGCATGACTTGTTTTGTTTAATATCTCTATTTCAGATTAATGAGCAACAGGAATATTTAGGTTCAGATTTAAGTCAGAGGTATTTTTAGTATAATACAGTAGAACCCACAATCTTGGGTGTACTAAATACTACAGTTTATTTTAAAATACTGTAAGTAATGGAATTTCGCAATGTAGATGGCAGCTTGTTTATTACATGGCTTATGGGTGGCATTGTGCCAACATTTTAGAGGATCAAAATTGTTTCCAAAGTAAAGAATAAATCTTTACTCACTCCTTGACAATGTTTATTGTTTTCCAGTCTATGGTTCAGACAATAGTATTTATATAACAGTGTGAAAAATAAACAGAAAAGTGAGTAGTAAGAAGTCCCGTGCTCCTAACTGCACCTATACTCTTCAGAATCAGGATTTTAACCTTCCTAGTAATGCTATGTGGAGGATGTATAGGAATAATCTGAACGGTCTTATAGAGAATCCAGGCAGCAACTAATTTTTTTCATGCACATCTCTTCTCATAAATACATGCATCCACCATGACAGGAAGTCAAGAGTAACTGTTAAATATTTGGAGTTATAAAGCAGGTGTTTATCTGTAAACTAGTTTGTAACCTAAATATTTAACTTGTAAATGCTTCTGCTATTAAATTATTTGTGATTAATTTGTTAAACAATACTATATTAATTACACTGCATATTGCCATAAAACAAGCAAGAGAAATTGTTCCCATTAGGGAGCTAGAGGAAAATGTTATTTATGATATCTTGATTAACACACTGATTCTATTTTCAAGAATGAGCTATCAGTTTTAGAAACAGGCCAGCAACATATAAGACGCCATACACAAAGCAAAGGAACGTGCACTGGGGGTGCACTGAGGGGGAAAAAATTCCTGGGAAAGTATGACTTTTGGCCAGTGTTGTATGTGTTTCCTGAGCCAGTTTATATGAGGTTTTGTTCACTCAGTAAACTTTGAGAGAATTTCAGAACTTTATTGCCCCTGCTCCATGGGAAACCTGAAGTTTTAGTATATATATAGTATATATGTGAGATGTATTTTATATGTTTTAATACATACCTTTCAATTAAAGCTTTCTTTAGGCATACCTATTCTGAGCAGGAATAATCCTCTCCTTTCCAAGTAAACAAGAAGGTCTCATGAGGTTTCCTATAGCCTATGGAGCTGTAAAATGTCAAGTCAGAGCTCAGATGTGGGGAACTTAAAAACACATTCCTTCCTCAATAACTTTTTGCAGAAAATGTCTTGCTTTTAATTTATCTTTATGTTTCCTGATTGCTTGACCTAGAACCATGTGAGGTCACCTTACTACATTTATTTTAGGTCCCAGGTAATGTGTCTACAGAAGATACTCTGTACATACTGCATTATAGTTCTGCTAGCAAAGCACACTGCTTTTGGGGCTGGGTTCAAAAGATCATACTTCAAACATGCTGGCAAAATTAGTTATACTGATATAACCTAAAAATAGACACTTGCACAATCTAATAGTATGAACTCATTCATCACACTTAGTGAACTTTAAAAGATTAGTTTTGTTTGGATGCATACATGTAGACCTCTTTCATCCAAAAACTAGAGTTGAAATTTCCATAGAGTGTAATGCTTCTTGATTATTTTTTTTATGATTTTATATTTTCCTTCTCAGAAAAGAAATGCTGTGGCCACAGTCTATTTGGGATTTCATTTTGATCTTTATTTATTTTTCACTCCTTCTTTTCATGGTGTTTGCAGGTTTTTCCAAAAGACAGCAGAAAATAAAAAGGCTCACAAAATTAAAAGCAATCAAAGAACACTTTATGCCACTGCAAGTCTTAGTGCCTGCCGAGGACATAGTAAGACATGTTTTTTTTTCTTTGTAAGCACGTATCGTAACCTTGTGGCTGCTGGTTACCTTGTTGTTGCTCTACCTCTTTATAATGGCAATCATGTAGAGATTTTAGGTGAAGTTGGGGTGTTATGATGTATTATGACACTAAACACACAACTGGCAGATCATCATTGCCAGTTTCATGAAATGAATTATCTTTTTCTTACTGGATTTTCCTGCAGTGTGACATGTTTTGTCTTTTACCAGCAGATTTATTCTCTAGTAGGTGTGCCTTTGCATTGATTGTGACATAAAATAATGCAAAAATTTTACCATTATCAACTTTATTTCAATTCTTATCACTGAACTGTATCATTAAAATTATTTCAAAGAATCTTCAGAACAGAAAGAGAATAAAAGCCATATTAAATGCGCTAGGAATATGTCCTTTCTGCCAACACTCAATCTCTTTAAATACCTAAGAAGATTTATACACACATACCACAATTGAAAAAATGACCCAATTTTTTGCCTGGTTGTTTTACTTTTTCTCTCACTTACAGAGAAGGCTTTTGGAAATCCTGTGATGAACCTTGAACTCTTAACAGTTTGTTGTTTGTTTTATTTTTTCATGTGAAACTATTTGGATTGCAATAATTATAATCCTGTAAAGCATTAGGGGCTGGATAGCATTAGAATGAGTGCAGAGAAACAAAGAGTAGCTTTGTATCTCATTTATTTCTGAAGCTAAGGAAAGGGCTGATTGGAACCTCTAGCAAAGAAAAACATAATTATAAGACGAACCTGGCTATTCACATCCTCAACAGACACTGGTAGTCAGAACACAGTGGCAAGATGGACACTCTGCACTTCCACAGCTGCTCCCTCAAGCTCAGGGAAAGCATGTATGAAAACATCAGACTGTATCTAGGCCATAGGGTAAATTCCTTGGCAGCTGGTTAAACTGACTCTATGGCTCTTCTGCTTTAGTGGAAGGAGGAAAAACACCAGATACCAACAGAAAACAAGCTCTTTCACTACTGGATGTATTATTGCTTGGTACTTTAGTGTTCATTGTAAATCCTGGCTCTCACTTGAAGTTGTTTGGGGAAGTATTAGATGAAAACTTTGGGAGATCTGTGAGTATTGTACAGTCTTCTGATTCACTTGTGTGTATATTTCCAGAAAATGAGAAATAATGAAATTGATAGTTCTTTTTACATTGATGTCAAAACTCAAGAAATAAATATCTGTGAATGTCAACACAGATATTGAATTCTCTATAGTTTGGCTTTATTTTGCAATAAGACTTAAATCACAATGAATTTTTTTCCTCGTACCCAGTTTCAGACTACCATGTCTGGAAGACATGTGTGCATGATTTCCATTGTGCCTGCATCCTGAAACCAAATGGCCATAAAACAGCAGTTCTAAGAGGGCAGATCATTACTGAGGTAATCTAATGTCTTGGAACATTGCAATCCTTCCACCAAAAGGTTGACATAAGCACGCAACAGTTGCTATAGGTGTATAGAATAATGTATTTTGCTAATATGCTTTATTTTCTCTTCTCCCCTTCTTTTCTTCTATCATTCTCCTTGCCCTATCTCTTTATTTTCTTCTTTGGAAAGTTATGAAGACATAGCATGATCTTTAGTTATCATCAAATTCCTCATATTAGTGAATTTTCAGTTATGAACAGATAATATTTTAATCCTAATTCTGAACTGGATCACTGAAATGAAAAAGAGTCTTTCATTGAATTCTGTTATAGGCTTGCTTATAGAGAAACAAAACAAAACAAAACAAAACAAAACAAAACAGGTTCACTTTCAAATTTCAAGAATTATTCTTGACATAGAATCATAGAATTGTTAGGGTTGGAAGGGACCTTCAAAGGTCATCTAGTCCAACCCCCCTGCAAGGAGCAGGGGCAACCCCAACTAGATCAGGTTGCTCAGAGCCCCGTCCAACCTGGCCTTAAATGTTTCCAGGGATGGGGCATCCACCACCTCTCTGGGCAACCTGTTCCAGTATTCCACCACCCTCAGTGTAAAATATTTTTTCCTAATATCTAATCTAAATCTATCCCACTCTATTTTGACACCATTACCCCTAGTCCTGTCACAACAGGCCCTACTGAACAGTCTCTCACTGTCTTTCCTGTAGTCCCCGTTTAGGTACCAGAAGACTGCTATAGGGTCTCCCCGGAGCCTCCTCTTGTCCAGGCTGAACAGCTCCAACTCTCTCAGCCTGTCCTCATAGGAGAGGTGCTCCAGCCCTCTTATCATTTTTGTGGCCCTCCTCTGGACCCTCGTGGCCCTCCTCTGGACATCTACAAAGTGAGACTGGAGACCTGAGACCTGGCAAGGCACACAGATGAAGTCTAGAGATAAGGAACCTAACAGAGAAGCTAGTAGAGCTCTGTAGCCAGAGCATCATAGGGCAGCAGGGAGTTGTCTCATCCATGCCTTGGATTTAAGGCAGAATCAACTGCACATGTGTTTTTTTTTTCTGACAGAAGTGTCACTATTTTCATTAAGGCTAAGGCTAATAATGAAGAGGCACATATTATGTTTCTTTTATAATCCTCTGAGTGAATCAATCCTCCTCCTCCTGTTGTAAATATCAAAGCAGATTCACTATAGATAATTAATATTTGGGTTGGCCCATTCCATGAACAACTTGTTTACAGTATGTTCAGCTGGGTACTGAAATACAGAAAGTAAGAACCCTATAATAGGCATATTTGAAATCAGAATTATTCTTCTGGACCTTTCCTTGTGTTTATGTGTGTATATATGTGCACAAAATTGTTGTGAAATTTCATATTCCTTATAGAAATGTGAACTTGATATAGCTATTTTCTATACTGGTTATTGTACACTTGTGTTGTCTCTTACTTTTCCATTCACTTCAATATATCTTTGGGAATGCTTTCTCATCATATAGGAAAATATTTCCCCTTCTTTTTCCTTCTTTTTCTTTTTCTGTATCACTGTGTCTGTATCTCATAATCAGAACTTCCAAAAACTTGCAAAATTAAGTAAAGACTTGCTGCTTGAAAAAACACTTATTTTAAAAATTATGGGGGTAAAATATGATTGCAATATGATTAATGGAGAGCTGTTTAGCTGGCTAAATGCAGGTGTCTACTTTAGGTGGAGCTCAGAGGACCTAGGTGGCCCAGTAGCTTCCTTGACTAGATTGACTTTGTAACTACGCAAGAAGCTTAGATATCCAGTAAATATGTAGACATGTATTGTGTATACCTCATATAGGCGGCTAAATCTGGAGCTGAATCCCCACCCCTTACTCTCAGTAAGTACTCCCTAGGAAAGATACAGTTTATTCTCACAAATGAGCTTTGGGGACTCTCATCCAGAATTCAGCCTGAAATTTTTCTTTAATTGCATTGATAGTGATCATTAGGTATAGGAATGTGATATTCAGTGTGTTGAAGTAAGCAGAGCCTACATTGCAAGAATGTTTTGTCTCCCAGAGTTTACATTGCACAAAGGAGCTGATCTGTCCTTTAGTATTTGATCATTATCTAATTAGGATTTTTGTTTGTTTGTTTTTTTTTTTCAACAGGTCACATGCTTCTTTTGGGGGGTAAATAAAACAGCATTGACAGGATTTATTTGCTGCTGTTTTCTAAAGCCGTTCTAAAGTGATCACTAGTCAAACACCACTCAACAGAAGATCAGAAAGCAGTACGCATGCCCTTCAGTGACACCACTACTTCACAGACTCTGCCAAGAGAGAAGACTGATGAGAATTGGAGCTTGTGTTAATGTGTTTTCCTCTTCATGAAGCTTATTGCTGTTCAGACGTGTCCCAGAAAGTTAAAGACTTTATTTTGGGCTGCCTAATCTTTTGGGGAATGTAGGTCAGCCTAAAGCAGGAGCAGGATCTGTGATCTTCCACACCAGCTTCCACAGAGCAGGAAGCTCAGGATCACAGCAGATAAACAGAGCGCAAGAGTACTGACAGAGACAAGAGTGACAGAAAGATGGCAGATATTGATCTACATGACAGAAAAATATATCTGATGACTGACACATTATGACTCATGTTTTCTCTCCTGAGGATGGCTGAGATATCATGGATACTTGCTATGAAGCTAAATTGTAAGATTTGTACAGCAATTTGGCTGTCCTTTTCTTTTAAGTTATTGTTGTTTTTCAAACACTCAGGAGCGCTTTGAAATGATGACACATGTACTTTGTGAAGACCAAGAAGTGGAGGATATTCTCATCTGAATGCTGACTGTGCATTTGCAGACTTGCCCGACGTGTTTCTTGATGGGCTCCTGTTATCTCTGATAATCTTTGGAGGTGCAGCAATAGCTAGAAGAGTGTACCAACAAAAATCTACTTTTATTTAGAGTAGAAAGAGAGAGTTGCAGCTGCATAGTCCCATGAGTGCCATCACCAGAAATGCTGCCTAGCAATACCTCTACATCATACCCAAACCTGGCACTGGTGTGAAAGGAGAGGAATGGGACAGAAATGGGAGGAATCTGTATCTGTTGAGATTATTAAGAGACATGATGGATATTTATTAAGTGGAAATACTGTAAAGAAATTCTGGCCTGTAAGAGTATTTATGCTTGCTAATTACATCATTGAAATACTAGCAGTAAAAAGCACTGGCTAGAAGGATGTACAAGCAACAATAGCAGTTGATATGTGGAGGCTGCTCTTGGAGAGAAGGATCATGATTTCCAAACTGCCTCTTGCTTCATCTACTTTATGGGATGATTCCAGAGACTGAGGAGAAACAGCCTCTGCTCTTCTGAGTCATAGTTCAAGGGTCTTAGGGACTTTGCTAGTACAGTGGGAAGCTCTGACTGCCAGTACTACCTTATTTATACTGGCAATTTGTAGTAGCCCTCACTGTTGTGTGGCTACTTACAGAAATGGACTGAGTCAGAAGTGCTAGCAGGAAAGAGATTCCCTGTTGGGGATGGAATCCTTAAAAACTTTGTGTAGTGTTGCAACACAGAGGTGAAGTGGTTTCGCTGACTTAATGGAGCGCAAGCAAATACAATCTGGCACAAAGTGTACTTGCTCTCCTGGCTTTTTGGAGGGCTGCCAAACATCCATCAAGATCTACAGTGATTAATAATACAGACTAAACTTACTAAGGTGTGGTATCCATTTGTATGTTAATAGCAATAATGTACATGGAAGAAGCAAAAAGAACATGTGGTGTATCTCATATTCCTGACAGCTTTCCCAAGCATCATTTTGGTGGCTCATGGATTTAGTATGTACTTGGTAGTACTCAGAAGAATGACCCATTTAACTCACTAATATTTGTCTACACATTTTAAATGGAGTTTGCTGTCTACAGTTGAAGATGCTACTGTCACTTCACAGTGACAGCATACTGTGGATTTTGCATGTTCTTATGTACATCCATAGAGCTGAGTTTTAATGAATACATGGAATATTAATTTCTGCTACCTTTATATAGCAAAACAAGCTCACATATTCAAGTGGTGGGTAGACTAATTTTTCGGGTGCTCAGAAGCACTAATACGCTTTTCTATCTGTTCTGGGTTTGTACATAACAATATCTTATTTCAGATACATACTTACCTAGAGCATTCTACTGCTCCATCAGAATGTAGATGATTTTGTAGGACTCTTAGCAAGGAGACATGGTGCAGCTTTGTAATTCATGCCCATTTTGTGCAGGAGGGACACATTTCTTTATTAAATATAATCTGATTGACTACCAATATCATCTGAGATACTAATTTTTACATAAAACTCTTACATAATTTGGAGCCTGAAAATATTTCCTCAGAGGTTGAACCAGATGTTACGCTAATTTTTCTCAGTGATACTTCATGAGATCAAGAGCAGAGAGGCTGCTCTAAAGATGAGACTGCAAATGTGTGTAAAGCACATTCTAACAATTCCCTGCTGCCAAAGAGGTTCTTGACTACTGAGTGAAAGGTATAATGTCTAAGAACAAATCTTTTTTCACAGCTTCTGTAAGAGCCCAAAACAATAATGAGATGTGTTATGCATCCTCTGGAAATTAAATAATCTAAAAGTGCCATAGGAAACATCAATGATCCTCCAGGCCTTAACATCATCCTTAACAGTGAAGTTGCTGCATCATTATCAATGTCTTGTTCAATACTTGCAGTTATCTAACAAGCCTAGAAGATCTAACTTCTGAGAGAAGCAGTTTGAAGTCTAACTAAAGTAAACACAGGATATGTGCAGGAGTCTGAATGGAATATGTCAGACTCTGCAGTAATACCAAGAAGTTCTTCAAGATCTCCTCTTTGTCCTCTATGTTCTCAAAATTTTTATTCAATACCCTGGACTCCAGTAAACTACAAAATTTACAAAGGGAAGAAAAAAGTGCAGTTATATATATATGTCCCATGAAAACTAAGGAGTATTTCTGTTGAACTCTTGAGATTATTTAGTTTATACCTTTCGTCCCTGTAAGCATTTTGATAGCTATTTGTTCCAGCAGTAGTCTAATGAGGCAAAATAATTATTTGATTGTAGATATAATAAAACATTCTCTTCAAAGCTGAGAAATCTGGAGTAGTGAGATAAGGATTAAGCTGGGTTTCATCTAACAGTTCTGGTTCTTAATTATAAAAAGAATAACACTCTGGTGTTATTAATTCAAGTTTTACTACCCACATCGGCAAATATTGCTTTGTCTTCAGCAGGTGTTTATTTTTATCATTGCCCACTAAAGTTTAAAAGACTTTTAAATCTTAAAGAGAGCTCTTGCAGAAAGCCTTATTCAACAACTTCTCAGGAATAGGAAATCAGATTTAAAAGAAGGACCAGTGATATGGAAGGTGTGATACTTTCTGTATTACTTATACATGAACTATACCCCAAGTACTTCCCTCTACCCACTTTCCAACATTAATTCCCATTTGTGAAAACACTTACAGATTAACTATTGTAATATTTATAAAAATTAAACTTGTTTGATTTCTGTTGCTCCAGAATAATTTTATTACTCAAATATATCTTTGTAGATATGGCTAAAATAATTACACCTGTCATCTATATTAATTAATTTATTTGTTAAGATGCTTTTCCAGAGCAGGAACAGAAACACAACAGTAAGCAAGTTGTACATCACCTATATGTTAACTTATAGATGGTATATTTCCTGTAAAATGGGCACAAATAACACAACTGATAATGTCTTAGTGACATTATCAGCTGCGTGCAAAGCGGAAAAATTCAGACAATAAATCTACCACTTTCAATCTTGAGATCAGAGTCTAAAAGCTAAAGATAAAAATCCTAGACAGGCTGGATTCAAGTTGCATAAACACCATCTAATATGTTGCAAAATGCCCACATTTAAAAAACAAATAAAACAAAAAGAAAGTCCCAAACCAACAAAATATTACCAAAAAAAATTTATTTTTACAAAAGCATAGGTAAGTATTTGGTAGAACACTTGCATCTTTTTGCCTGAGAAGACACTGTCAGAAATAACTCAAAAGAGAAAAAGGGCCTACTTTTCACCATATGAAAGATATATTCTATCAAGTGCTATGACAGAAACTATTCCCAGTGAAATTATTTCGCATGTCTGCAAAAGTAAAATGTTCACATTTTGGAAATGTTGTTTTCTTTTGTCTCACTACAATGCAGTGTGAAATAAACTGGCAGGTCTTTTAACAATTTTTTTTAGTACCAGACAACTCAGTCTTTTTATTTAGCATATGCATATGTTTCTCCATAAAGAAATGCTCATGTTTCTTGTATAGAATAGCTTAGTATCTCCAACCTGTACCTGTCTATGGATAATAAAATTAAGTAAACAAAATTAGTACGGGAGAATGTCTTGTCAACCAGTCTCCAGTGACAAAGCAGGGAAGGAACTAAGGCAAATATAACTGTTGTCTTAAACTAAGTTGGTTATAGTAGACTATTCCTCTTCAGAGCTATAATAAAAGAAAAAGTGCTGGTGCTATGTATAAGGTCACCTGCAAAAAAGCCTCAGTCTGTGATCAAGGTAGTTAAAGAAGGAGAAAGCAATCTGTAGTCAGGTGCCTAAAAACGAACTATATGGGAGGGAACCAGTCAAACTGTACAACGTATCAAACAAATGCTAATGGTACGGATGTGGAGAAAACTGACTGGGACTTGGAAAGTTTACAAAAGGTAACTGGCTGATGCAGGCTGATGTTGAGGTCATAAAAATAATTCTTCATGAAAAATTTATTTTCATAAACTTCCAAGCATGGATTATAGAACTAGAGATGAGGCTGAAACAAGAAAATGGCTATCTGATGATGGTTTTTGTGGGTTGGACACAGAATTCTTGCAGGCTAGTGTAAGTAAACTCAAGGTCTTTAAATTGTTTCTATAAATTACAGAAAATTAACTGAAAATTATGTGAATGAAATATATGAATAGTAACATATTAAATTGAGATGTGCTAAGGCAATGTTAGTACAGTGTAGCTAAAAAGAAAATATCTTGTTATGAACACATCATAATTACTATCTCGCGGGGACCCTTACAATTTACTGATATTCCAACAAAGCCCAAAGGAGAAACAGCCACAGGATGGAGGAAAGAAAACTTCACTGACAGCTTGGTATATTGAGCTACATCAGAGTGGAATGTGAAAATGAAGATACTGAAAACAATTTGAAAGCAGTGATCAATATCTGTCCTATGCAAAACATTGTCTCATCAACAAACCTCAGTACAGCTATGTATAATAGAATACAATCTGTTCCCAAATAAACTACTTGAAAGCTTCTGCATTCTATATCTCATTTGGCATCTGGATCACTATGTAAAATAAAAAAAAAGATAAAGCAATGTATAGGTATGTAAATATAAAAGTCAACATTAAGTTTTCCAAGAGTTTCTGTTAGGTCTTACATGATTTGCAGTATCTTAGCAACAAATAATTTAAATCAACTTTCATCTCACACAGAAATTTAGCATGGAAATGTGGATCAGGACAAGCAAAAAGTTTTGAAAAATAGTTGTAATAGATCTACTATCAATTAACTATCTTTGTGTTGTAGTGAGTTAATAATATATTTCTACTTCAGTCAGTAGGGAAATATTTTGATATACAGGTATGGCAATGAGATTTTGCCATCATTTCCTCGTCTCTAAAACTTTGCAGGTTTTTGCTGCAAAAACTCCTCTTTAACATTTCTTCACATAAATGTTGAAATATTTATTAATAACATAGACCATATTAGATTAGTACATATAATCAGAAAAAAAAAGTCTTTCTCAGAAAGCTCTTTTCAGAATATTTCACTACGAAATTGTGTCAAAGAGACAGGCTGGTAAATAAAAAAGCTGCATCATATCCATAGTTGGTTACTCCAATATTAGCAATTTATTCAAAAGCTACATAAGTCTATGACCTGGTTTCATTAATGGAGATACATTTTCTTAACATTATTCCCACAAAAAAAAACCCCAGAATCATCTTTCAAAAACGTCTTATAATGAAGAGCAAGGTGTGTGTATGAGAGGAAGATAAGTGGAGGACGGAAAAGCCTAATCTAGTTAAAATATATAAAAACTGTTGCATCAAAAGTTTTAAAGAGCTCATCTTACGCAAAGGGAATTAATTTCTCCCAGGAAATGTTCTGTGACTCTGGAAATGCAACTTTCATGTTTATTATGAAAACAACATAGAATGAGAAAAATTCTCATCGTGAGAATGAGAAAAGAGGAGATTGCACATGTTTTGTCACATGGATACTTTATCTGTGATTTCTGTATGAAATATTTTTTTTGGCCGTATAATCCCCTGTATTTAAGGACTGAACATACCTAAAGCATTTGACCGATGTACCCACAATAAAACTTGTTTTCTCTGTAGTTTGACATGACCCAGTTTCAAATAGCAATATTGCTTACAATTGCTGGAAGTCATATTCAATTAACCACTAGCATTACTGTATTTTTTTGGTCCTAGGATTTTTAATGATACCACATTTGATGCTTTTGTCACTTCAGACAAGAAGAAAAGACCTGTACATCAATAGAAGTACTGTGTAAATGTCCTACAAGGCTAGCCTAAAGGGTCCACGATAAAAGTTTACCTGAGTAGCTTCAGACACAAAACTTTGGGTGTTATGTTTTCGTTGGAGTAAAATCTCAATTTGATTTTGTTTTCCTAATTACAAAGCCAAAATTGGACCTGATTTTTATTTCAGACCCTTGATTGACAGAATTAAACCCCTTTTTATTCTGAATCATACATTTCTTCCAGTTAACTTCACAATTTAAATCCACGTTATTTTAGAGAGACATCTCGACTTTTTCTTTGATATCTCAGCTGACATCTTGGTTAAAGATACTAACTTTTTCACTGAAGGGCGTGATCTTCTATTAAGTTCATGGAACAATTTATCAGGATAACATTTAAATACACCGGTGATGAAAATGTTCTTGATTGGAGTGTAAACATATAAACCATTTTTCCTCACCTTGACAAAAAGCAAGACAATCACTATATTCCAGGTAATTTTCTTCCAAGTTTTTACAAGAACTTAAGCAACTTTCTGTTTAGTTACTTCCTCTCCCATAGGTCAGATGAAACCTTTTGTTGTCAGCCTGCATCAAGAGTAATGGCAGAACAGACAAAAATTTATTTAAAATACTGCATATGCAAGTAGCTACACAAAATTAAATCTCTTTTTTATGTGTTACATCCACATATCCACAACAATTTCGTCTCTAGTATCAAGAAAGGACGAACAAATCTAGTAGCATTTCAATGATTCCGAGAGTATCAGACAAGAGAAAAATGAAGTGACTTTTGTGTGGGATGACCTCATCAGATTGAAAGTAAGAACCCACCACTCGAAGTGCAGTGCAGCTTTACTGATTATCAGAGGTCAGTCACCAGCAGGGCCGCATATCCTTGGCTAAATCACAATCCCTTCACCAGTCTATTATTTCATTCCATGGTGAACTTCAAAGGGATTGGTTTACAGATAATTCAGTGAAGGTCATTGTTTGACAGCTTAGGCTGGTTCTTTGCAAACAAATCTGTTTCGATTTCGGTTTTTTACATCCTAATTATTTCTTATATCTAGTGTCCTCCTTTGAAATAGAAATTTGTCTGACAATCATAGCCTAAAATCCCTTCAGTGATCTTATATGAACACATACACAAAAGGATAAAATAAAAATAATGTGGCAAGAGGTTAAAACGGACTATGCACAAAATTCTCACTGCTTTGTATTTCCATATGCATAATCCACATCTCTAGTTATTCACTCTCCCTTAAAAATATCAGTCACTGAAGTAAAGCAGTGGACAGCCTACCTTACCACATAGCTTGTACACATAGAGGCTGGGGAGGATGTTAGGTTGGAGAGAGTTGGCTGTGAGGACCAAAAGATGGCAAAATACCAGGAGCAAGGAGAGTCCAGAGTAAGATACGTTTTCTCTTGTATTACCTGCATCTGTACTGCTCACTTACGTTTCTCTCTACATGTAAATTCATGATTCATACATAAATTATATACTTAATATATACTCACAATATATTATGAACACATATGCAATATATATATATATATATATATCATAGAATCATAGAATCATAGAATGGTTAGAGTTGGAAGGGACCTTCAAAGGTCATCTAGTCCAACCCCCCTGCAAGAAGCAGGGACCTCCCTGACTAGATCAGGTTGCTCAGAGCCCCAT
>WHYT01017210.1:475682-516904 GCA_009806455.1 Tetrax tetrax | reverse complement strand
ACTGGTGACCGGTCTCCACTTGGACATTGAGCCGTTGACCACCACTCTCTGAGTGCGGCCATCCAGCCAACTCCTTATCCACCGAGTGGTCCATCCATCGAACCCGTGCCTCTCTAGTTTAGAGAGAAGGATGTCGTGCGGGACAGTGTCAAATGCCTTGCAATATATATATTATATATATAATATAAATTTATAATATGCAGTGAGTCCAGAGGAGGACCACAAAGATGATCAGAGGGCTGGAGTACCTCTCCTATGAGGGGAGGCTGGGACAGTTGGGACTGTTCAGCCTAGAGAAGGGAAGGCTCTACGAAGAAAATTATAGCGGTCTTCCCATACCTAAAGGAGGCTTATAAGAAAGTCAGGGAGAAACTTTTTGGCAAGGCCTGTTGTGATAGGACAAGGGGTAATGATTTTAAAATAGAAGGAGTCAGATTCAGACTAGACATTAGGAAGAAATTTTTTACACTGAGGGTGGTGGAACACTGGAACAAGTTGCCCAGAGAGGTGGTAGATGCCCCATCCCTGGAAACATTCAAGGCCAGGTTGAATGGGGCTGTGAGCAACCTGATCTAGTCGGAGATGTCCCTGCTTCTTGCAGGGGAGTTGGACTCGATGACATTTAAAGATGCCTTCCAACCCAAACTATTCTATGATTCTGTGATTCTATGATTTATTAAAAATGAAAGGGTTAAATATACAAAATACATTTGTAATGCAGCTGTACTTGTAGAGTAGTTTTAATGTGACATTTCTTGCTCAAAAGTGTAGTTCATGAATTCAGATTTTGTCTAAGAGAATTTGTCCAATATGAAAAAATCCGATCATTTTATTTCATCATATAAATGTGCTGGGTAGGCATTTTATCTGTTGTTTTGTTTTTTTTTTAATAGAACTTTAAATAAAGAGAAAAAAATACTTTGCAATTTTGTTTCTTAAGATAATTAAAGGTTATCCAGAGTAATCTCATCTAGGCAATCGCTCCAAACATCCCTGTTCAGCAATTTGTGAGGTAACATTTTAAAACTGGTTGCCATATTCACTTACTACTGACTTTGTAAAAGCATTTAGAGCTTTATCCTCTGATGATCACAAGAATTTCACAAAATCCCCACTTTAATTATTCATGGACAACTTAGGATTCTTTATCTTTGAGTTACTATTTAGTATTTCTCCCACTTCGTTCTCATATTTGCAGAATGAAATGTTATGTGTAGTGAATTGATATAGATACTGTAGCAGCCAAGGCTTGTTAGGAGGATAATATCTTTGGCTACAGCAGATAGGCAAGCCCAGAGTCTCTGTACTGTGTCATGCCCAAATACATACTAAAATATTGGCATCACTTAACACCACATGAAATATTACATCCATATTCAAACAAGAAGGTTCAGCTGACTTTTCCAATGAAACATTTTCTGTGCTTGTTTCAGCGGGGGTTTCTCAAAATCTGATATCAACCCCGTTCATTGTAAATTGATTAACACACTTTTTCCAAATCCTCATCTGTGACTAATTCTTCTTTAGGTTTGTACAGGATACGAAGTACTAGTAGATAGATCTTTGAAGTATTAACTCATCTAAGCTTGGACTCTAATATTTTTTTTTCTGTGATCTCTTGGATTTTCCAACTAAGATAAGCTTGTTCAGGCCACATATCATAGAATCATAGAATTGCTTGGGTTGGAAGAGACCTTTAAAGGTCATCTAGTCCAACACCCCTGCTAGGAGGAGGGATATCTTCAACTGGTCTGAGAAATATCGAAATAACAATATGGCAAAGAGAGGGAGTGACAGACTTGCCTTTCTTTGCCAATAGAATCTCTTACTCCTTAGCACCTGAAAATATCTGAAACAATTCCTTGACCAGGGATCCTTACTACGTCAAATGTTCTAATCTCAAAAATGTTGTCTCTATTAATTGGAATAGACTGGGTAGTGGGATGGGATGGAGAGTGTGTTTGAAAAAAATTAACCGAAATAACTTTTCTGCCAGAATACACATTTTTCTTCAGAAGTGTTGCTTCTGTGCTAAATGAGTGTTACAGATTTGTTGGACCCCAGTATGGAAGATGATTGTTCCAGAAATTCCCCAGTGCTGCATCCCAGAGGGTAAAGCCAGAGTTCATCCTCTAGGAGAGAAGAGAGACTCGGAGACATGACACAGCTGAACCATATTTTTCAAGACTTGTATCTATTTCTATTTATAGAGATACTTCTCTATACAATATTTCAGATGTCAATCAAAGATATTGCTGTTTTCAAAATAATATCTTTTTTTTTATTATTATTTCCAGGCTTTTTCTATTTTGACAAGAGCAACACAACAGCCACAGAAAGAAGGCCATTTGGGGTCAAGTGGAAGGGAAATATCATTACATTAAAAACCGAATTTTGTGTCAAAGATTTCTCATTAATATATTCAGCCAATCTAGGTGATGAGATAAGAGAACTAGTTTTTTGGTTTGTTTTTTTTTTTTTCTGTTTGGAATTTCTGTTCTTTACTAAAACTCACTAACAAGCTGTATTTCTGTTCTACTGTGTACTGAGTCAAAACTAAGACCAAAGCCCTCAACTGACATTATGGAAAACTAAGAATAAGTCCTTAACATGTCTTTTCATGACAGTCAATACATTTGTGGTACAAAAACATACAAGCTCCTTTCACACCAGCACGTTGCTTTGAAGGTCCATAAAGCTGGTTCACAATGATTTAGGACCACGGTGTCTGAATAGGAAAACAAAATGATTCTTTGTTACTATTTGTACAAAGAAATATGGAGCTTAATTTGTCATTATTTGTAGAATTAATGGCATACCCTTGAAAAATGAATTAACATTTACATATCTCCAGATGTATTTGTAAATGCTTAGTTCCATATATTTTAAGTACTTCGATCATTCCTTTATGTAGAAGTAAAAGCTTGTACAAACTCAGAAATCTGTAAGAAGGCACCTGGACAAATGACATAAAATGAATGACCATAGAACTTTAGATTAGGTAGAGGCTAATTCCTCACATTCACTTTCTAGGCTCTTGCAAAGTCGCTTTCTTGCATCAATGCAAGCTTCCCAGACAACTGATGAACAATCAAACTGACAGAGCGGAAGAGCAAATGCCCGGTAGTTTTTTCACATAGACACTGGTACAAGTTTTTTTTAACTGATAATTTCCCTTCAGCCTTTACTTTTTGCAAAATTAATGATTTTATGTCTTAAAATATTAAAATCTCCCACCAGCCCTGTGCATTTTAAATGCCCATGCCATAATCTGCCATTGTGTAAGGACAAAGGGTACACTAAGAATATGACATTCTTAAGTGATAATGGTCTTCATATTATAATTCAGCTTGCACAGATTCTATTGTACCAATTTCTTTTTTTCAGAGCTAGAAGAAAAAAATACGTTTACTGTGCTTCAGAAAAAGTGGACCAGATCTGTTCTTGTGTACGTAAAGATATTTAGGCCAAGAGGTTTTCTGATCTGATGAAGTGTCTTTATGGAACTTTGCAATACCCTTATCTAGAAAATGTCATTCTGAGTTTAATTAGTTCTGGCATGGTGCTACATCAACAGACAACATGGCTCTGTACGATCTGTGCAAGGCACTGCTTTGTAGTGTAAGCTCCCACAGAGTTCATAAACCGCTCCTTAGTATTATCTGTCAAACAGAAGGACAAAACCACTGTTAGCTGATATCTTTTTTAGTCTCATTAAGGTAGCAAGACCTTTGAATGTAAACTGATGGCATTATTGCTACCCCATCAGACAGTTGGCCTAGTTGTACAGATAAAGCTATGGCACAAGCGCAGCATGAATACATCAGCCTTGGACATTACTAAATCTATTCTGCTGGCCATGCAGAAATCCTGAACATGAGATGTAGCCCCAGAAGAAAAAGGTCTATGTAATGAGAAACAGAAAATGAGCCACAGAACATGGAATTTGACTAAAATATGCTATCGCATCTTACACCCATTATGTGGCAGTGAGTAAAAATATCTTCACTTGTCATCAATAGCATCCAAAAGATGGTGAGCCACACTTTCTTCAAGAGACCTGTTCTCATTTTCCTGTCCTTCTGTATGGCTCATTTATTCTTGGTGTAAGTCCACACATATTGCTTGTATCAAGCATAATTAGAGATGCAAGAGTACACCCGAACAATTTTTTATTTTTAATTTTTTTTTTTATCCTGAAAGTAAAGATGAAGAGCATTCCCATAAAAGGATAGTGTTAGTACTAGTTATATTATTAGAATTTCTTTCATCCTGGAATCTCAGAGCATTTAAATATGCCCCAACCTCACAGTGAAAAAAAAAAAAAAAGGAATAGAAAAAGAAGTAGGGACTAGAAAAAATAGGTTTAAAAGTAGGGAGCAGTTTTGTCCTTTTGAGGGAGCAGTGCTTAAGTCTTTCCTTTCAAAATCAGATTTGTGTATTTAGCCTGCTTACTCATTCTGTTCCACGCTACACCTCATGAGCATGATCATAACAGTTGGCTGGGTTCTTCACTTCTGCAGTATTCTTATGCATTTCTGATGTGAGAGTTGCAGAAATCTTAACTTTGTTTTTAGGTCTACTTGGAGAAAGATATGTGAGAAATCAGATCTCTTCTTAGAATTTAGGATGATCAGATTTTGATTAGTTAATTTGTTTTTCTGTTGAATTTTCTGCATGCTACACTCAAAGGTCTGATATAATTCTAAATATTCCTTGGGAAGTTGTTCCCTCTGCTATTTTCCTAAGGTTGCTTCTTGTTCTTAATTTTCCTTCTTGTAATATACTCAGATTTTTTAATTACTATATATATTATTGTATTATTTCTTTATCTCTTTTGTGTTCAAATCCTATGAGCAATCTAAGAAGGAATACTGTAGCCTGAGGTATTCATTGACCCAGCACATTTTCATTCAAATGCTAAAGTTTAAGGCTGCCTTGTTCCACTTAGTGTTTGTTTTCCCTCGAGTAATAACTGACCCTTTGTAGCAAAGAAGGATGAAACTTACTTTCACCTGGAAAAAGAAAGGCAAAAAAAACCTACCAAACACTTTAAAATAAATGGGTAGTTGGCCAACAATGTCTTTCTTGTTCTAGCATATATCATCCCACCTTAATAATAGAAAACATGTGGAAATCTATCCATGAAAAGAGCTATATAGTAACTCTCATGGAGGTAATTAAAGGTTTTCTAGAGAAATGAGGAAAATTATGAAGATTTATTATTCATTATTTCTAATGAAATGAGGAAAATTATGAAGATTTATTGCTACTGTTCTAATTAGGATGCACCAGAGTCCATTACCACAGTGGATACAAGTAAAAGAGTGGATATGGGTCCCTAAAATAGAACTAACACAGATTTTGAGGCGAGTACCAAAACCGTAATCTCTCCAATCTCTTGATATTGACCTAATCTCAATGGGTAAGATCTTTGTTTTCTCCAAGAGGTCTAATAAAATCACTTCATGCAACACAGTTACCACTACTTGCCTTAAACATGTGTGCCTTGTGTGTGTATGCATGATGTATGATCAGTACTACCCTTTTTGATATGGAGAGCAAGTTTTGCATAAACAAATAAGTCCCCAAAATTGTATACACCTTGCTGTTGAGATGCAGACAAAAATGAATGTGATAAAAAGCAAGTAGAACAACAGTAATTGTATAATAGTATGTTAATAAGAAAGTCAGTCCACAAAAGCGTGAGCCGGAAATATTTACAATGTTGATGACACATTTCATAGGGATTTAAAATTGAACTAAAAGATTAAAAATGGCTAATGATTTTTTTTCAAGAAAAACAGTTCTCATTTATAGACCAACTCTAAGAGAAAAACTTGTAGGTTCTGGATCAAATTACTTTTTTTTTTTTCTTATATAAACAACTAATTAATTCAGCTAGTTTTATGTCAGAGGAACTTAATAAAAATATGACATTATTGATGTAAACTCTTCCTTGCAGTATTTAAAGTGAAGTTCTGCATTACTTTTAACTGGATGTCTGATTCAATATTGAAATACAATAGGTAGTCCTTATACGCAGGTAAATAATGGCAGGCTCTCAGAAGTCTGCTTTTTCGCCTTCACACTCCTTTCACTGGCAAATGATGGGAGTCACATATGATCTCAACTGTCTCAAGGTAAAAGATTCATCGGTGAAATCACAGACATTTGTTAAATAATAGTAATAAATTCAGCACAATTGCATCCATAAATTTTTTGTCTGCTGAACTCCCTCTAAGAAATCAGATGAAACAATTATTATGAAAATATTTTATGACATTTCAGTCCTGCCATATGACAATAGTTAAATGCACAATACAAGAATTTTTTTTGCTTGACTAAAATGATAGCAGTAAAGCTGAAACAGTGCATGAAATACAGTCAGACTGGAAACTCCTGGAGGGTTAGGTCTGTATATACAATACCAGCATGAGCAGAAGCACTTATAAAGATGTTCTCTTATATTTCAAACATGAGATATCTACAAAACCTGAGTGTCATTCTGAATTTTATCATGAGTGAAAATTTCTTGCTGTGAATTGTTTCTTTTGTCCCCTCTGTTAGTGCTTGTGCCATTAATGCCTCTTGCAGACAGAGGTGGGTTGTAATAACCTGCTAGATCCTTGCACCCACACAGTTTCCATGACAGGATTGCGCTCTATGTTTTTTTTCTCATCCTTCAGATACTATTTTAAGAGTTCATATGACTGTTATCCAGCTTTCCAAAAATCTGTCAAAGCTTAAAGGCAGAAGGAGAGTTTAGTGGCAGATCTTTACAAATTGTTATTGCAGTACAGTGTAAGTTTCAGATTCTTAAAATGGCTGTTTTCTTCTCTTTTTATAGTAGTAGTGAGAGAATTAGCTTCTACACCTGATAATGATAAAGGCAATTTTGCCCCATGTGATGATTAGGATCAAAGGTTCATGTCTAGAGGATCAATAAATAGCATGACCTTGCATCCCTGAAATTGAAACACGTTAATTATTTATAAGCAGCTTCTTGAACAGTTACTGGAATAGTAACAAATCTACAGGATTTAGGCAATGAGGTGCCTCATCATCAAGACTTTAAACAGCTAGTGTACTTTGTCTCTATTCATATTTGAAAAAAATGTTTAGTAAGTGACTTCTAATAGCAGATGAATTAATAATAATGTACTGCTTTCATTGAAATGTTACCAAATATGAAGAAATATATGTGTTGCTACAGATAATCAGATTCTTTCTCAGTTTTGCTATTAACTGGATAGGAGGTGTTAGAAAGAGGCAGAGAATTTCTTTACTTCTTCATTTCCATTTATCTTTTGATAATGTCAGAATAATAGCATTAAAAAATACCATACCTTAGCTGCTGCTGCAAGATCTTCTGAATATTTATAGAGTAGAATTTGAAGGTTTTTTTTTTTTCCATGAAAATAGCAGCAAGTTGGATTTAATGCTGTAATACTTATTTGAAATATAATAGTACAGTTTTTTTACTTTCTTATTGTTCTCTGGCACACTATTCCAGGTTATTCAGCAAATCACAATGAATTGCTGTATACCCCTTTCCTGGGTCACAAAAAGACATGTCAAAATCTGTTTCAAGAAAGTCTGCCTCTTGAGTCTTCTCCAGGGTGGCTACCTTCCTCATGCTGTCTCTAACGGACCATACCCATCCAGGAATCACCAAAGCAGAGCAAGCCGTCAAAGGCAATGAACAGTAGCTTACACTTGCACTGATTTCATCCCAAGAAGTAGCTTGTAGCAAGATTATAAGCTAATTAAAACAGGACTCGAGAGCTAAGAGCTATGGGGAATAGATCCCTGCATCTGTGGTTCCATCAAAAGAAATCAGGTGACACTGTCTAGCAATATTAGTGCTGGAGTGGGGACACATAAATAATAGAGCATTGGGAAAAGTGTAATAGACACCAATAAATCCTCAGAATGTAATAAACAAAAGTAAAAATCAGATAGCCAATAATATTTATTTATTTTAAAACCCAGTTAATGAAGTCAGTGGCCACAATAAATATAGATAGAATCACAAAATAATCTGGGTTGGAAGGGACCTTTGAAGGTCATTTAGCCCAACCCAATTATGAATGATTACAATTATGATTAACTAAATTATTTAGACTAATCTAAAATATGGTTTAAGTTTAAAAGTATATTAGTTGTTAACAATTAAAAACCATAATTATAATAAATTTTTAATGCCAGTGAGCAAGAAGGGAATCTCAGTCTAGTAAGGGAAATATAGGAAGTGGGCATACTAAATGACAGTAAACCATCTAAGGTGTGCTCCATCTTTTTCATGCACCCTTAATTTAAGGATCTTAAGTGTGGTGGTACTCTCAAGCATTGAAATGCATGAGAATGAAGTGACCAGTGGTAAATGCCAATAAGAGCAGCATGTCTGGATGTCGCAGTGAGACTGAGATTCACAATCTGAAATCTTTTCCTGTGTTTCATAATCTGTATTTGAGAAGGTTAATTTGCTTTTTCTTTTAAAATAGATGGGTTGGTAGACCAATCATCCAGGAAATGTGAGACCTAACTGGAAAGCAGCCTAGTCCTCGTGGTCTGATCTAGGGTGGGATCATTTCTCAACTGAGAACAAAACTTGTTGTTAATTGGGCTATCAGTAGAAAAATGTGAGTGAGCCGACTCTGTAGTCCTGGGGTTGTTAGGCATTACATTTTGTGTTAAAGACTCACTGGACAAAGTAAGGAATTCAATGATGAAATTCATTTTGGAAGTCCCAATAATCAAAAACTGAAAGGAAGAACCTAAAGCTGCTTTTAAATTAGATGTTGAAGCAATTTGGTACATTTGCCTTCTGATTTTTTTGTTTTTTAATTAGCATTTGCCTAAATTTATGGAGTTCTGGAATTTTCATTTTGGTGTGCTACACAAGAACATGAGGTAGTGGAGAAGTGACGAAGAGTGAGGAGAAGAGACAAGAGGTAGCAGAAAGTCCCTGGAGAGCTCCTGTGCTTTCAGAGTACAGGAAAGTATGACTATGAGTGGCAGAGAATTTGAAAAATAATAATTATTTTACTGTTATTAAGCAAACTGGATATCTTATTTTCTGGACCAAAATGTATGACATGAGTGGCACTGCAGAAGAAAGTAGCTGCTAGCCCTCATGGCAGCTGTTTCAGGGACTGGATGAGAAGATCAACATGAGCTGGTAATGAGTGCTTGCAGCCCAGAAGGCCAATTGTATGCAGAGCTGCATCAAAAGAAGCGTGGCCAGCAGGTCGAGGGAGGTGATTCTTCCCATCTACTCTGTTCTCGTGGGACCTCACCTGGAGTACTCTGTCCAACTCTGGAGCCCCCAGCATAAGAAGGACAAGCACCTGTTGGAGCAGGTCTAGAAGAGGGCCACGAAAATGATCAGAGGGCTGGAGCACCTCTTCTATGAGGACAGTCTGAGAGAGTTGGGGCTGTTCAGCCTGGAGAAGAGGAGGCTCCGGGGAGACCTGATAGCAGTCTTCCAGTACCTCAAGGGTACAAGACAGGGAGAAAATCTACCAGGGCCTGTTGTGATAGGATGAGGAGTAAAAGGATGAGGATGAGGAAGATGAGGTTTTAAAATAGAAGGAGGCACATACCTTACAATTAAGGTGGTGGAATACTGGAACAAGTTGGCCAAAGAAGTGGTGGATGTCTCATCCCTGGAAACATTCAAGGCCAGGTTAGACGGGGCTCTGAGCAACCTGACCTAGTTGGGGATGTTCCTGCTCCTTGCAGGGAGGTTGGACTAGATGACCTTTAAAGGTCCCTTCCAACACAAACTATTCTATGATTGTATGATTGTATGAACTGAGCTCATATTAAGAAAAAAATTATAAAGTACATTGTGTTTTTCACATTACCAACAAATAAAACTTAAAAGAAAATATCTGAATTTGCAGCAGCTCAAGACAAGGCCCAGTGCAAACAGGGTCATTTCAAAAAAAGTTACATAAACAAATATGCAGGATAGCATTAATTGTTGAATTCAATTGTGCTGAAAAGTGCAAAATTGAAGGATAAAATTTTTAAAAACTCATCACTCATAAGTCAAAAGATTGCTTTTTACTATATTGTACAAAGCTGATTTCAAGGAAAATTGTTTTAGTTTGTTTTTTTAAACAGCGTTTTATAGAAAGCTAAATAACTAGCATAAATGAGCACAATTCCCATTTTATTTATGTTCGAAAAATTTTTTAAAGCAATTTAAAATTTTAATGACATTTTACTGGAAATTTTGATTTAGTAACAGACCTCCATTTTTTGTCAAATTTGATTTTCATCATTTTCATCACTGTCTTTGCAGTTTATCATTTTACATTGTTGTTAAGTAAATCAGGAACAGAAAAAATAGTCTTTAATCAATGACTAATTGTGAATTTTGGAGTTTGCAGTGAACAGTTAAGATGCATTTGATAGGATATGAAATGGGAAAAACTTGCTAATTATTTCTGGTCAGGAATACTTTAAAGAGCTTTGTAATCTACTTCTGAATATTTTATGGACAAAAAAAAATAGGCAAAATCCAGTGAATAAATTATTAATTTTGAATTATTCACTCATCCGTATTCTGTTAAGAGCTTAAATAACATTTCACCATGTTGTGCCATGATGTGATGACATCTAGTGTTGCAATATTGAAATCATCTTATTCTATCATAACCTGAAAAAATCCCAGCAATTTGTTATGTGGAACGAAGACTGCATTCTGATTGAGTTAATTTCTAAGTCTCAGACTCATTGGATGTGTTTTGTAGCTCTTCCTGATGTAACAAATACAAAA
The DNA here is from genome assembly GCA_009806455.1 of Tetrax tetrax. Lineage (NCBI taxonomy): Eukaryota > Metazoa > Chordata > Aves > Otidiformes > Otididae > Tetrax > Tetrax tetrax. The sequence continues at coordinate 506,112 of WHYT01017210.1, read as the reverse complement.
CCATCTTTGAATTTCACTAGAAATAAAAAGACTTATTAGATTTGAAAATCCTTCCTGGTCTGCTTGATTCAATTGTCAGAAATATTTTGTATAGAAGAAAGGAAAATGCACCAAGTTTTCAGAAGGGCTAAGAGTGGCACTAAGGGCTATTAAAAGTTTCCTGGTATTATACTAAATTTTGTCTTAGGCTGCCAATGATCATCAAGGCACAGAACATCTATTAAAAAAAAATTGGTTATAAAAGTGGTTACAAAAATTTTAAAATCCTTTAAAATGAATTTTTATCAACCTAAATGGCCACAGCTATTGAAATCTCCCAGATTGAAACTGGTCCAGGATACAGATATAAAACTCCATAGACTTTTATTTAAATGCTTTTTTAAAAATTATTCTCAGGTATATTAGTGAAATCTAGTTTTATAAAGGCCACTAATTTTGTTTCAAGGAAATTCCAGATCTTACTTTAAATTACGCACATTGCTGTCTATTTTATTGAATAGCAGTGATTCTGCTGAACTGAAGCTTGATCATGGGAAATTTAGTATCATTCAGCAAAGCTAAGTAGAAAACAATCTCAGCTTTAAACATTCATATAATTCCTTCGACGTAATCAATGGCACTATCCAAGTGCTTACTACTAAGTTAACACTTAAGTGCTTTGTTAAATTGAGCTTTAGCTAGCCATGAAATTATTACCCACTCACACAATAAGACAATCAGAAATGTGTAGAAATAAACAAATACCAAAACTTAGAGAAAACTAGTACTGTTATCCTGCGCAGCCAGTTACCCTTCTATTCAGAAGAAGTCAAATGACTTCCAGATGATTAAATATATCTGATAATATGCTGTCTTTTTCTTTCAATCAGTTTTAAATTTGGCTTATTTTGTAATAGCTCTCTTCAACCAATGGCCACTTGTTTGTGCTTTAAATATAGAGATCAAAAGAAAAACCAGTATATCTTGTCTTTTGTCAACCTTGAGTTGTAGAGGATGGAAAGACATTAAACACAAAGTTCAACTTCAAGACATAAAAGAAACCAGTGTAATTATAAGGTTGAATTTGAAATAAATTAACGCTTTCCAAAGCATTATAGGTATCACACGATATGAATTGACCTGATACACAGCACTGCTTGTCATCATTTCCAAGTAGAACAGATCCTTAGCATAGATACTGAGTTGTCCTATGGTTGTGCGTGTCACCTTGCATAATACAGACCTACTGATTCAAGCTCTGCCACAATCACTGTCATCACTAAAGATCCCTGCCAGTGGAGTTCAAAGCTCAGCCTAATTTTCCCACAAAACACTTAACTTAGGCTGGAATTTCTTCAAAGGTTTTGAGGTGGAAAAAAAACCACATAGCCCTCTTGTAAGAAACCTAGATTTTATGCTTGGACCCATTGAATTCAAGAAGGGATATATTTGTCCTGATACCCAGTCTGGCAATCAATACACTGAGGCACCTCACACTTCTCGTGTAATTCACAGAGCAGAGTAAGGCAGGTACATGAATAGAACTTCACAATGGGATACACAGTGCCCAGCATATCAAGAGAGGAAAGCTTATGCTAGCCAACAGGAACGCCATAGAGAAGGATGTTCTGGGTTGCTTCCTCAGACTGAAGTGTTAGCCTATGACCTTGGTCACTCTAGGACTGGAATTGATAGACAGAGGTCCTTTTAAGTGTTTATGTACCTGAAGAAAAGCAGGGAAAAGGCACATCATTTTCATTACAGTTTGGTGGTCAGATAGTAGGTGATTGGGGTTCTTGGTCCTCCTTTTCTGAACAAGAATACCCCCTCAGAAGGATGCAATGCACCACTGAATTGCATTTACTTTCTATCCCTCCTGCTAAAGGATTGACAGATTTTGGGGGCCTAATGGAGAGCAAAGAGCATTGCATATGGAGTCTGGTAATGAGCACATACTTCTGAGAGGGCTGCTCCTGGATTTCAGTGCCCCTTATCAATGCAGCTTATGCCAAAGACTTTTTAATACGGAAAAGCTAAACAACCCCTAAAGAAAAGAGCAAAGCAGCCATGACCTTGATAAAATCCAGCAGTTTTCTTCCTGCTACTTTGCTGAGATCATCAGAAGATTTTTCTTTGTAACTTCTATTTTGTCTGTAGGGCAAAAAAAGTTGGCAAGATGATCTTGGATCAGTTTGGACTTCTTTGTGATATAAAAATATATATTTCTTACATGCGTGACATTTCCCTCAATGTTATTAAGTCAGCACAAAAATTAGAAAGTCTTCTGTGTCAAAATTAATCAAGTTACCTTTGTTTTTTCTTCCACATTTATTTTATTTTCTCTTCCTAAAGTCGGCTCTTAGGATGTAAATCAAATCATACGCAGACAGACTTCGCTTGAAAAATTGGCCCAGAAATTGTCTTTGCATTAAAGGTACAAAATCCACAGCTTCTTTTTTTGGAAGCGTCTTCAACAAAGTATTACAATTGTCAAGAACAAAAAAAAAGAAAATACTCTTTGAGAACTTATGTGCAATTTCAAAAGCAACATCTTTATAATTAGAAAAGCTAGTTCCCCAAATACTTAGGATTTTGTTTTGCTAAGACGTTGCATATACCAACGCCTAAAACTACATGTATGGGTATTTTTGAAATAAAATACTAACAGACTTAGATACATCATGGAGTACGTTAGGCTTACATTTGTATGACTTCAGTAGTTTGAGACGTCAGAACAGCATGATTACCATCATACAAAACTAAAAAACCTTTAACACTTTTGAATTTATTGTATCCGTTTATTCACTCACAAGCTGATATAAAAATTGCAGTATTCTACATTGCAAGGAGAAGGACAGAAGCATTTGATAGGACTCACATGCAAGGAACCATTTTAATGCTAATGATTCGACTTGTCTTTTGGACATATTTTCCATTTTAAGTTGCTGGTAATACTTCTTCAATAAAGCAAAGATTCATTTTGTTTTGTTATTTAATTTTTATTTTAGTGTGCTTTATCTCTTGAAAAGATACTACAGGCAGCTGAGGCCACACAGTCTGGCAATTATTTCACAAGCTCAATTTGATAAAAGGTTTAATATTTGTTCTCTAATACCTGCTACCCTCCAGAAATTGTTTGCTATGCAAGTGGTGAAATATTATCTTACAGATTGGTTCAAGCCCATTTCATTTTCTTTATAACAGTGTATACAAAATGTAAGTTAAAACCTTCGAAGGGTTAACCAGCTTGATAGTCCAGACAGTAATATGCTGCAAGTTATTTCCTTATTCTGTTATTTCTGTTATTTCTATGATTTTTATGTCAAGTAGGTCTCTTAATCTTGAAAAATAGGAATGTAGGAAAATCAGTCATCCATGATGAAACTGAATGTACTTGAATTTGCTCAAATAGCAATAGATTTTTTTCCTTTAATTTTAAAGTTGGGAAAATTGAGCTCAAAGTGGAGCTCAAGGGCAGCCTTGGCTGTAGGGATAATGAAATGATGGAGCTGAAGATCCTTAGGGTGTCAAGGAGGGTGCACAGCAATCCCTCTACCCTGGACTTCAGGAGAGCAGACTTTAGCCTCTTCAGAGATCTGCTAGGCAAAGCACCTTGGGATAAAGGCCTGAATGGAAGAGGGGCCCAAGAAAGTTGGTTAATATTCAAGGATTACCTCCTCCAAACTCAGAAGTGATAAATCCCAACAAAGAGAAAGCCAAGCAAAAACACCAAGAGGCCTGCGTGGATGAACAGGGAGCTCCTGGACCAACTGAAAAAAGAAAAGGAAGCCTACGGAGTGTAGAAGCAAGGACAGGTAGCCTGGGAGGAATATAGAGATTGTCCGAGTGGCCAGGGATCAAGTAAGGAAGGCTAAAGCTCTGACAGAATTAAATCTGGCCAGGGACATCAAGGGCAACAAGAAAAGCTTCTTTAGCGATGTAGGGGATAAAAGAAAGACTAGGGAGAACATGGGCCCTCTCCAGGAGGAAACAAGAGACCTGGTTACCTGGGACATGAAGAAGACTAAGATACTCAACTACTTTTTTTTTTGCCTCAGTCTTCACCAGCGAGGGCTCTAGACACGTCACCCAAGTCACAGAAGGCAAAAGCCAGGACTAGGAGAATGAAGAGCTGCCCATTGTAGGAGAAGAGGTAGTTCAAAACCATCTAAGGAACCTGAAGATGTGCAAGTCCATGGGACCTGATGAGATTCATCCATGGGTCCCGAGGAAACTGGCAGATGAAGTTACCAAGCCACTATCCATCACATTTTAGAAGTTGTGTCAGTCTGGTAAGGTTCCCGAAGACTGGAAAAGGGGAAATGTAATGCCCATTTTTAAAAAGGGAAACAAGGAAGACCCAGGGAACTACAGGCCAGTTAGTCTCATGTCTGTGCCTGGCAAGGTCAAGGAGCAGATTCTCCTGGAAACCATGCTAAGGCACATGGAATATAAGGAGGGTGACTGGTGGCAGCCAACACGGCTTAACTAAGAGAAAATCATGCCTAATCAATTTGGTGGCCTTCTATGACTGGATTACAGCATTGGTGGACAAGGGACAACAAACTAATGCCGTCTACCTGGACTTTTGCAAAGCATTTGACACTGTCTCGCATCCTTCTCTCTAAACTGGATAGACATGGATTTGACAGATGGATCACTCAGTTGATTAGGAATTGGCTGAATGGCTGCAGTCAAAGAGTTGTGGTCAATGGCTCAATGTCAAAGTGGAGACTAGTGACAAGGGGGACCTCAGAGGTCGGTATTGGGACCGGTTCTGTTTAACGTCTTTTGCGACAACAAGGACAGTAGGATAGAGTGCACCCTTGGCAAGTTTGCTGATGATACCAAGCTGTGTGGTGTGGTCAACACCGATGCTGATATGATGAACATGAGAAAAGAACACTATCATTTACAACATTTATTTATTCTATACTATCTGTTTCTACCAGCAAAGGAAATTCTCAAACAGTAAAGGAAAAAAAAAGGAAAAGTAATTAAGCAGAACTACACCCAGCCCATCAGTGCGTTCCAAACAGGGCACGGATTCATTCTCAGAGTCTGAAATAACAAGGAATGAAATGTGAAGCTCTAAGATCTAAGAGTTTGAAAATAAAAGTGACAAAATCTTTTAATGATTCTTGTTCACAATACTCAGGCTTTCACTACAAGCTTGTTCAAATTATGTCAGATTTTCCTACAGTTGGAATTACACAATTTCCATTAAATGGTTGTAAGTTGCAGGATTCCTAATGGTGCTATATTGGGGGAGTTCTTGAAAAAAACCCAAACAACTTCAAACTCTTTTTTTCCACATACGATCTGTTGACCCTGGCCAGCAACTAAGTATGTACCAGTTGCTCGCTCCACCCCATGGTGGGTTGCAGGGGAGAATCAGAAGGGCAAAAGTGAGAAAAACTCACGGATCAAGATAAAGACACTTTAATATATGAAGGAAAAAAAAGAAGGAAAAGTCATGATGCACTCAACACCTCCCACCAGCAGACTGGTGCCCAGCCAGTCTCCGAACAACAGCTTTTTTGGAAGGACTAGACAGAGATAGGATCTGCACTCAGAGTCTTAAATGAAAAATAAGAATTCTGTGGAGACGCTCATAGTGGCCTCTGCAGTGAAGACAAGCAGCTTGAGTTTGATAAGAGAGAATGGTAAACAAGTGGAGGAATGTACAGAGATATGAGACATAGTCATAGCAGAAAATGTGTTTTATTGCAGCATTCAGAATGGATCTGACACGGTATTATTTATCAAGGAGAAGAAAAGATCGTTTGAGATTGGAGGACCTCCGAGCTTTAGTTGGAGGTTTAGACAGGAAAGTTCTTAGATGTATTTTGTCTGATAAAGACTGTAATATGTGGGCAAAGCCTAGGCAGAAAGACCTACAGAAGAGTCTGATTTGGAGAAGACTGCTAGGCTTTGGATCAGAAAAAATAATCAGTGGAAATATTATCAAAGGAAGGTATGGGGAGGGAGATGATGAAACTATTTTAGCTATCTTCTGGAGTGGCTCTTGGTCTAGAGAGAAGGAGATTAGTCTAGAGGACACATCTGGGAGTAATCCATATTAAGAAAATCATTGTATTTGATTTTATGATGAGGTTACGGAGAAATGTGTCACAGGGGAGAATGAATAGAGAAGTAGGTCAAAGAAGATGCAGGAGAAGTACTGGTTGTGAGATCTGGCTAACAGCCATTAGAGGCTCTAGTAAGAGCAGCTTTATTTTGTGTAAAAGATAAAAGCAGATTTGGGAGGGACATAGTGTACATCTGACAGAAAGACTGTCAGCAATTATAAACAACATGTTGAGTTGACTTACAGAGACAAACAATAAAAGAAGAAAGACAAATAGCTGAAGTATTAGCAGATGATGAGATCTGGAAGCGTGTTTGAAGTACAAAAGTATTTCACAATAAACAGTTCATAAGATAAATAATTATTTCTAGTTTTCTCAAACTTAGGCAGATTTAAGACTTGTAATACTCTGATGAATTCTTCAGGCAGTGTATCCTCCATGACCTGTGCTCCTTTGCTTCTTTCAATACTTGTTCATGTCTCTGAGTGCTTTTCGATCTGGTCAATACCTTTTATAATGAACCTGCACAAGAGGGAAATTTTGGATATGTCCATTGGACATATTAATATATGTAATTTTTAAAATTATTTTTTCACTGTGTCCCACAGCTCTAATAACACACTCTTAACTGTGAAAACAATAGCTTCATTTCTAAAAAATTGAGTAATTCAGGGAATTTATTTCTACTTTCACGGTGAAATCTGAACTTTGTGGAAAATATTTTTTTACTGAAAAAAAAATGACACAATTAAATTTTTATTAGAAATTGAGAAAAAAATTATTTGGTATTCCCCTGTAGTCTCTTAGTCAGCCAGTGATATCCCTGTTCTCTTAGTACTGTCTTCCAGGATATTACAGAAAGTGGTGAGCTGGAGAGTTTTAAAATTTATAATTACTTTAAACTTCTGGAGTTTTAAAACTGTATTTCTATTTTTCCTCAAAGAACACATTAGGACACAGAATATTTTGGTAAACATTTAGGGTACTAAGGTGCTATAGAGCTATAGTTTTAGTCATATAAAGATATCACATGATTGCATTTTATAAGTCTCATAGTTGTTAGTCACCAGATATAGGAGATGCTTAAACATCAACTCCTCTTCATCCTCTCTCTCCTATTTTTAATTTTCACATTTGAGAGTGGCTGGGTTGCAGAAATTATTCTTCATATGGATTTCTTTATCTATGATGCCTCTGAGTGCTGGAGCTGAGCGGAACAACTCTGCAGTACATTATCTATTGCCACTTCCGACAAAGTTAGTGATGCTAGATGAATCTGGGATACTGGTTGTCAGCGGTTGTGCTGTACCACAGTCCTACTGAAAAAAAAAATCCAGAGAGAATAATAATGACAAACAAGAATGAGAAACCTCAAAATCATTCCAAAAAATGAAATTACCACCCCTGAGAAACAAAATTCATGTTGAGTCAGTCAGTCCTACTTCTTACAGGCTGCTCTGGGAAAGCAAGTAGCAAACATAACATTCACATTTGTCCATATGTCCTTGACTCTGTCTTTTGTGGTAACTTCTTTAGATACAGGAACGTATCAGGGCCACATCCATTCATCCTATGAAAACAGAAGTTCCAGGATATGCTACTGTAACCTTGATCAAAAGCACATGTGCCACTGTACCTATCACCTTCCTAATAGATAAGTAACTATAGATCAGGTGTAATACGGAGAGTTATCTTAAACTGCATGACTCCTACATCTCTGGGGCAGGCATTGAAGATTTCAGTGATGCTATGCTTAATTTAGGCTCCTAAATCGGGTGGATTGATGTCATCTTAGAAAACCATACATAAGAAAAATATATTTAAAAAAAAAAGTCTAAAAGTGACTAAAATGGCATGAACCTAAAAAAAGGTGTTAGGCCATGCCCGGAGGCATTCTGGCCCTGAAGGGGAAACTACTGAAGCTAGAAGATGAGTGAATAAAATCATAGCTCTGCAGGAAGCGTGCACTTCTGTCTACCTTAGCCAAAATACTTTCAACAAACAGAGGTTGCCTTTCCTCCATCGTGTCTTGGTAAGCATAAGGGTCTAACCTTTCATTAGGATGAAACTTTCTGAATATAACAATTTCTAGTAACATGAGGTCTTGTCAGTATATTTGCACTAATTATAAGAAGAAGTTGGTAGTTGAGGGAAGAAATAAACCCAAGTTGCCCAGGCTTCATTCAGCAAATAAATTACAGAAACCTTCTTCTTCTGAAGTAAAGCAGTTCAATTTTTTTTTTTTTTTACATCTTTCTAACAAATTGCATACTACAATCATTTTACAAAACTGAAATGTCCTGGAAGAGACTTAAAATTGATATCAATAGGAGAGAAATTAAGAGGTACTGTTAAAATGTTCAATAAAAAAAAATTCTTAACTGTAGTATACTTAATTAAAAAATACACTTAATCAGGATGTTTCCAGAAAGTTGATTAAAGTCTAATGACACTAATCATCAGTAACTGCTGCTATTGGGACTGTTACACTCTTCAATGGGATGCTTTGGATTGATTTACCAGCAATCCAAAATTACTATGTATGTTCATTTTCACACAGGTTATATCTCCTTCTTAGCCAAAGTGCTATCGTCTTACAGCTGTAACACATGTAAAATATTTTACTAAGGCTTCAGCTATGGAGTGAATTGGCTACTATGCCAGACACTTTTTTGACAAAGTGTCTGAAAGTGCTTGTCAAGATGCAGGTTGAATCACTGAGCACTTTGTCCCAGTCTTGTTTGGCTGACTGGCTTATGAAACATCTCCCTAACTTGGGGTCACCTCTAGTGCAACAGCTCTCAGTGTAACAACACGAATTGTGTAGCAGCCAACATAGACTTGTCAAGTCCAGATTTTTTCAAATTAATCTAATGACTTTCCATGACAAGGTAATAGGACAGATGCAGCAGAGGAGAAGCAGTAGTGTCATACATCTTGACTTTAATGGGTTTTTTTATATTCTCTCAGATGTCATTCCCATAGCCGCACCAGGGAGCTATGGTCTGTGGGATACAATCTTGCTGTATAAGTGTACCCAAAGAGTAGCTGGAAACGATTCACTGCTGTAACAGGTGGAGTTCACTAAGGTTTCACTTGGGCCTCAGTCCAGACCTACTCAACACATTAAGTAATAGGTGATGTAACATGAGTCAAGTCTCTTAAATTTAGAGAAAGTGAAGCTGGGAGTGCATGGGGAAACATGAAATATCACTGTACTGGCAATAGCACTCTGGAGAGAACTGTGGATCGTTTCAGTTCACCACCACAGTCTTTGTGTGCTTACTTAAATTGTGATGGTTTCCAAACATGGTCTGTCCTCCCTTGATGTTCTCTGGCAACGTAGCAAAAAGCAGAGATGGAATGATCTAGACAGGAAATAGTAATCTTAAATTGCAGATAGATATCAGGAAAATCCTGTAGGGTTAGGGACACTAAAGGTCTGGAGCAGACTGCCTACAGCTTGTGTCGTCGTGTCTTTCTTATTGGTCAGAGATGGCTCAGCCTGGCAGGATGGAGGTCCCAGCAGATCCTTCTTGTCCTGGCCTACAGAGTCAAGGATGCTACAGGTCCCTGCCCCAGTCCTAGCTGTCGGTGTGTCTGGGCTGGTGTTCCCAGCAGATGGACACACACATATGGAGCACACAAATGCTGAGTGACTGCAGTCAGAGAGCATTCCTGGTACTAGTAGCCATGCAGAGGGCGGATGGCCCCATTCTGCTCTTCCCTTCCTACCAGAAGGGGACTGAAACTCCAATAATGTAATATATACACAAACAACGTGTATCTTCAGCAGCTGGCCTTAGATGCTGAGTTTACCTGGTTGTTGGCCTTTAGCCACTGGTCTTCTCCTGTTGCTGGCCCATGGACCTACGAGTCCTTGAGGGACCACTCCAGCCACGGGTACTCAAATCTCTTGTCCTAATCACCATGTGGTTTGCTAGTGTTCTCACATTCACAGAACAGAGAGCACATCCACATGAAAAACACTTCTTAGAAATAAGATTTAATGAGTGGAGGACAAACTGCAGTGATCACATGCAGGCTCAGTCAGAGAAGTTTACTGACCTTTTTGCACTTCACTGGTCCCTATTATCCCCTTCTCCCTCTCTTGTCCCATATTTTTTTTCCCCTTGATACACCTCCATTCCTCTCTTTCCCCTAAACACCCCATAACTCTCTCACATTTCCTCCACCCACTATGGAATGTTCCATGGGTTGTACAAAATTCCAAAATTTTACTCTCCCAGCACCCCACAATAATCTCTATCCTTCTGGAGGCAATGACCTCCTTTAGTCTGCCTGGTACTCCTTTGACTCCTCTTGGTGTCTTTCCCACCAGGATAACATTCCTATCATTCTCCTTTGATAGTCCTAGAAGTAGCCAAGTCAAGGTGCTGTTTACCCTGAAGAGTTGGTGGACTTCCCCTGCCCTGTCTGTCATCACTTACTCGATCCTCTTTGAGTCTGTGTTCGCTGTGGTTAGCCTTTAATCACATAATCTAACATAGATATTTAAGGAAAGTTTTGACAAAAGTCACGAATGGCATCATAATTGTCAGTTTCTGTTCAGGAGGACTGGACTTTATCCTGGAGTCCACTCAAGGCCTTTTTAGAAGAAATGTTATTAGACAGCTTTGCCAGGAAAGCAAAATACAATTGTGTCTTACTTTTAAATGGTGTTTCTCATTTCAAACTTTATAAAGAGTAGAATACATTTTTAAAAGCCCAGTCAATGTTTTTTGGTAGATTTTTTTTCTTTTTGCATTTTTTTTAGTGACTTTTTTCCCTGGGATAAAAAGTGTTCTCTAATCTAAATGTCATAGATCTATGCCACTAATTCCCTAATTCCCAAATGCTCTATGGATAAATAGTAGACTTAGGACAAAACATTGGATAACTTGTGTCATCTTTGCAGAGCTTTTGGTCCTCTGCATCCAAAGACTCAAACAAAAATGGGAGTGAAATAAAAAATTTACAGCAAGAATCTACAACTTTAATACCTCAACATCGGCTTTTGTTCATTAAAATGCCAATTAAAAAAAATGTCTGCACTCAGAACCAACTTAGTCTAATAAGAGACAAGAAAAGTTAACCCATCCTCAGTTTCAGGCATTTACCCTAAGCCATACCCATTCACAGGTTAAAGGTAACATATTTTGTTTGCACAGTTTGGAGCTTTATCTATACCATTCAACCGGTGTCAACAGTCTCCTATTATTTTAGTGACTAGATATTTTGAAGAAATCCTCAATAATCCATAAAATCTTTGCAGGAAGAGAAACCTGCATGGGAAACACCTATGAAGCTTTTTTCAGCTGTAAGGTTTTCAACACTTCCTTTTAAAGTACTGTTCTAACAGTTCTTTTCCATGAGTTTTACAAAATATTCCTAGTACCTTAAAAAACAAAAGGTGTTATATTCTAATTACATTGTTAGTGGAAAGTGCATAGAGACTATGATCCCTGTCATCACAATAGATACAAAATAGCTTGAAGAGAAAAGAAAGAGTAAGGGAGAGCCAGAACACATATTTCCTTAGTTTTCTCTTCTTTCTAAAGTAAAATAGCTGAAAATCATAGCAGCTGGTTTAGATTGCTGTAGTATTTTAGCAGAAATAATGAATACTCTCCTCAGAACACAGAAAATAACTCAGGTGGCACAGGAATTCCAGAATATAGTGTTTGGAAGTTTACAAGGAAGGAAAAGCTAATGTTACAATTCGTTATTACTTTTAGAAGGAAAGTTACACTTTGTGCTTTTGTGTTTAATTATTGCAATAACTAATAGAGATAAAAGTCAGATTTTCCTGAAGGGAAGACCATTCCACTCCTACTGCATAATAACTTACAGTAAAATTTCAATACCTCTTTCTGACAACCATCATGAGGTGACTACCCTCTGAGAAAAAATATTTGATTAGATAGACCTTGGGCCTGGACATTTTAGTAATTTCCAGGTTCTTCAGACCTTAAAAAATCCAGTAAAAATGTGTTGTATAGGGAATTTTATCATTTATGAGGCTCTCAGATATCTTTCCCTTAAAAAGTTCAAGACAAAAGAAAAGTGCTGATACTTACTGAGCTGAAAAGAATATGCAAGCTTTATAAAGGAAGACAAATGAAGGAAGTAAGACACATTTTAAAAAGCTCATTAATCCTTTCCAAAAAATGTTGATCTTAAGTGCAGATAACAGTACATCCACTTCCTGGAAAGTTGTTATGATGTGCTACATTACATTAATCCCTTCAGCAATGTTTTATTCACTTTAATTTCAAGAAAGAAATTGATTTTGAATATACCAGTTGGATGAGTTGGAGATATTGCTATTGTTTTAGTTTATTTATTGTACTGTAAGTTTAAGAACTAAGGAACCAAATAGAGAATGTTCTAATAATCTTCTCATAAATAAGAGCATTTTGACCTTCGCTGTCTCATTGTGTCAGCTCCTTGCCTGTTTACTAGGGGTAAATTCTTTCTTATCTTGTCTCTATCAAGGATGAAGGAATGAGGAGAGCTGATACCAAAGCATCTTCACCAGTCTTGTATCAGCAGATCATATCTCTTTGGCAATAACAGAGCCAGTCCACTAGAATTATTGCTCTTTTCTTCATCTTGGTAATTGCTGTGATGCACTAGATAGTAAATTTTACATTAGGCATTGCAAATGAGGCAAATTATGAACATTGAGAAACATTTTAGTTTGCAGTTCAGAAGGAAATTTTTTTTTCCAGAATATTAATAGGATCCACTGAGAGATGATCCATTAAAAATTGTTCACTACCTCATGGATTTTGAATTATTCTTTAATTAACTTGAATGAAAACATGTTGTTATTTTACTCTTTCAAAATTCATAAAACCAATATTTCTCCTACTGAATATTATGCACATCTGCTCAGTCATGCAAAGTACCTTGCAGGATCAGCAGTTATTTAACCAATCATGGTGACTAGTTAAATAGTTCATATATTCCATATGGGTGAATATGTCCTTGACAGCTGCCACATATATCCCCTCTGACCACAGTTTTCAATTCTTTACATTTATTATGACTTGCAAAAGACAACAGCTCCTAAAATCTGATTTTCAAGCTAAAAATCTACATACTGACATATACACATATACCAAACACCAGACACTTAACACTGTTTTTAAAGAAGTATTTCCTTACTGGCATCCAACTGCAGAAAAACTAACAGTTTATTTCCTTTTTCCACTACATTTTCTAAGAATATGTGTTTACAAACATTCCAAGTCCTACGTTCAGAATTTATTTGTTCATCCTAGACGTGGAGAATTTCAGGACAGACGTACTTTGGTGAAAGGACACTGAGAACTCCTGAACTAATGATGCTGTAGCAATATTCCCTTCTGCAGCATTTGGGGGAGATGGAGAGAATCTGGCTAGTCTGATTGCTAGTGCTGCTGCAATATGCTTGACAAAGCTTGGTCGGGTTATGTCTCAAAAATATTAGAATACAACTGAAAGCCTCAACTGAAATCTTTTTGCTCAATATTTAAACGTGGCCTTTAAAAGGGAATTTCAAGCCTGTATTGTTTAGTGTAGGTACCATAATAGGCACTAGACTTCATTTCACTACACCTTTGGAAATCCCTGCCACCACTAGTACTTAAACTCCCTATTTTAATTCCCACTGAAATAATTTCTATACTGCTAAGTGACCCCCTGCTGCACCCAGTAATGGTTTTCTGGTGAAATTTGGCAGGCTTTCAGAGGCCCCTTCCACTCGCATCACCTTTTGGATGCTGCTGCATTTCAGAGTTCTTACAGGCTCAGGCAGCATTGTCTCAGCCCACCCAGTGTGGACGTGCTCATATCACCTCTTACACAGATATGATCTCTAACCAGAATAGGTTTTGGAAAAAGCAACCACAGCAATTGCCTGTGGTCAAAAGCCAAGTTGAGGCCTTACAAAGGAAAGTTAGGTCCTTGTGTAAGTAGTATAAAGTGCTGGTGAGGGTACAGGTTGCTCCCCACCTGCCTTAGCTCCACCTGAGGCTTTCATGAACCTACTGGTTGTTCAACTTCTGACTCTTAAAGCAATATAAATACCACCCTGTGCATTAATATTGTTTTATTTTTCACAGAGAAAGCAGGAAATCAAAGTGCAGTCTCATCTTCAGATCTTGCAGTTCAGGACCTCACCTTTGACAATAAATGTGTGGTGTATGATTTTCATCTCTCTCCAAATAGTATCTCTGGGACCACCTCCCATACCCCCAAGCACGTTCAACAAATGATATTCCTTCGTCATTTCCTTTTGCAGTCTGAGCTCTACTGGAAAAGCAGCTGAAAGAACTTCTTGCTTTGTTGCTCTCGCCCCTCCTCCACATCTATCAAACAGTCATATGGCTTCTAGTAGACATCCAAAAGGAAATAGAGTCACATTTTTGATCACAGCCAAAACACAGTTTTAGAATAACAGCTGTCAAAACCTGGCGAAAGAGCTGTGTATAAAATTTCACTCATCAGTATGTACAGTGATTTGTAAAGGGGTCAGTGGCATTGTCTAAGAGTATAAGGAAGCACTGCTGAAAGCATTTAAAAGTTCAGGGGCAAAAAAAATTCCTTGTCAATCAGCTTTTCAAACATTCAATGATGTTTTTCTCCTTTCAGTAGTTAAATGTGCTCAGCACAAAAGTCTTTGGGTGTACATGCAATTAAGGATGGAGGAACAGTAGGGGAACATGCTGCGCATCAGGTCTGAACTGGAAAGAAAAAAGATTTCAAGCTATGCATTTTGCTAAGGTACACTTCAGAATTGTTTTTGTTGAAAGACAATAAGGGCATTGTCTCCTCCTCCTCCCCCTCCACAGGCACTCTGGGCTGTTCTCTTCTACTTTGTTCAAAAACATTACCAATCCACAGTATATTAAAGGAATCATTGTTAGGTTGTGTATTCTTAATTCTTTTTCCAGACTGATTTTCCCAGCCATCACATGTGGCTGGCGTTTTTGTCCATGATGTGGTCTATGTACCCACTTCCAACGCTCTAGCCAAATGTCCAGCCTTCTTCAGGGAGAGATCACAGCTGCTTGGCCCTCACTGCGGAGACGTGCACTGAAGCATAGCTGGCACAGCTGTGCTGAATTTTTTCACAGGCAAACTAGAGAAAGGGGCTTTTCTAGCTCAAAAACAGAGAGAAAGGGCTACCAGTTGACAGAAGTTAATGTCCAGGGGAAGCTGGGTCTACCTGCATATTGAGTTGCCTGGGGTCAGTAATGTTTTGTTTGCTTGCTTCTTGAAGATTGAAAATGACTGGAAGAAGCCAGGGAATACTTGTGTCCTAGCTTTAACAAGACCAAGTTTTGAACCATTGTTTTCAGAGTCTACACCTACTAGGTTTTCTGTTGACCAACTTTGCTTGGATTGCATATCACACACCATCAAATTCTTTGCCATTGCCCAAAGTAAAGAGCTCCCCTTTACAGTATCACAGTACTACAGGAAGTGTCCATGAAAGATCTACCCTTGGAAGTTCTTGTTTATTGGCTCTTGTGGCTCGTCTATACTTCTGCGACTTTTCTGCAAAGTGACACCAGCAAAATCTTGCAAAGGGTTTCTTTTTGCTAGCAGTGTTAAAATATTTTCCTAAGTTATCTCAGTCATATTGTGAAATGAACTGCATTTCCAGTGCAAATTTGTTCTTAAAAAAAAGATGTTAGCAGTGAAATTTTGTTCACAAATACAAGCCAAAAATTTATACTGGCAACATTTTATAATGCAGACCTGCCTGTGGTTATTTTCCTTCAAATGGGACAAGCTACAAGTCAATGCAGTAACTGCTAGTACTGCAAAATCAGATCTGAAAATCTGAAAGTCAAGTTGAATTAATATTTTCTAATACTTAATCATCCACTTACAGTTGAAAGAAAATAAAAAAACACAGCCCAAAACACTTCATCTCTCCAACAGCAAAGTAAATGTAGCTGCCTTAAGTGGACTTCCTCGGCATATAATTGGTCAAAATTTTGTAAACAAGCCAGTTGTTGCCATACAAGATAGAAAAGACTACAGCTCTGGTATGCTCTTTCTGCTGTGCTAAAACATTTTAACAAGGCAGTAAATTTGTTTCTGTCAGCTAATAATCCTAACCAGATACAATTCTAAATACCCAGTTTCATTATATGCAAAGGATAGAGCTCTTAAATTAGAAGATGCCACTTTTACAGCCAATTTTTAAAGGCAATGTGATGTCTTTATTTCTTTGGAAGAGACTGATTGGTTGTGGTGACTGATAAAAATACATTTTTTATATTTCTCGTTTTCTATAGCAGTTGAAAAAGTAAAAATTTCTCAAATTGCTTCATGCAACAAAATGAAATATAATTAAGAAGTTATCACAGAAGTTCTAGTTACTCAGAAAAGCATTTTCCCTATAAAACATAGGAAAAAAAAAATTCTCAAGTTTTCCACCCCAGTTTCCCATTAAAAATGATCCCTCATCCTTCTGAATAATAATTCAGAAGTACAGTACAGTACATTTGACAGATGTATCAATATCTGGCGAAAAAAAAAGTATTTAAAAAATTTCATCTAACTTGGAAAAAAAATTCATAGGCCACTTGTAGTTAAATAACGTCTGCATAAGGCATTTGGTGGGTGAATTCTTTTTTTGACACAGCTAACTTCAATTAAGGGTCTAAGGTCTTAGTCCCTGTACATTTCATCCAAAACCACCATTTTTTGTTTGTTTGTTTTCTTTGTTTTGTTACTTAAATGGGCTTTGCTAAAACAACCATATTGAAAAACTGGAATAATCTTTTTGGCATAGGAATAACTTCAAGAGTCTGCTTGTATATTGCCTGAGTGAACTGAATCAAAGTCCAGGTAAGTTCATGGCAAAAACCAGTATAATAAAAATTCGTTAAAAACTTTATTGCCCAAAGGCTGGCTGTACAGTTACAGTACAGCTGTCATAAGAAATGCTCCTCTGAAAATTCAGATGTGATTCCAACAGCTGTGGCCAAACCTCTACAGAGTAGACAGGACAGACAGGGAATTCAGCATATCAGATCAGCACAAGGATTAGATTTCTGTCTCTAATGCAGTCATTGATTAGTTGGGTTAATGCCATCAGTGCCAAAGCCCAGGACATAGGAACAGTGTTACGAGAAGAGAGTGTTTTGTATGCTTGCTACCTATGTGGAGTGAAATACTCCTCATCTGTCCAGCTAAGTGTTATTTTTCACACTACTCCTCATCTAGTTGTCTACCTTCTTTGTTGTGTCAATGACGTATTTCAAGAAGTGTGTTACAGAAAAAAAAAAAGGGAGGAGAGAGGAGAGGAGAGGAGAGGAGAGGAGAGGAGAGGAGAGGAGAGGAGACTGCATCAGTGTAAAAGAGGGACATTAATCTGAGGCAGAGGGTAGAAGTAGACAGCTAAGTTCAGAGGGAAAATATCTTCTTCAGGTGGCTTTGTTACCAGATAAAATCCACAAGCTCTGGTCCGATGGTCTGAAGCATTTTAGTGACAATGCTGCCTAAGGACTCTCTGCTCCTCGGTTTCATTTCTGTCCCATAGTGTAATCATAAGAATAAGTTGAAGGAAAAACTCCTTTTGGCCCAGGTAATCTCACTGACTTTATGTCTGTGCTTCCTTCTACCAAGGAAGAAGTGAAGAAGATTATGATAGGAATAAACAGGTAAGGCAGAAGGGAAGAGGAATGGATGGGCAGTCGTTACGCAGGCTCTACCCTTTCTACCATGGAGCAAAAACCTCTAAGGCTGCTGTCAACAGGAATGGTACATCTTTCTGAAGTAAGGTAAAAGACATGTTCTAAAAATAAATTAACTAAATTGAGTTTACTTATATCTCTGAAAGGGCAGCGTGCATCTAACAGAAGCACAGCTTAGCACCTTGAAAATAATGTCACTTGAATATATTGCAAACTCAATAAATAGCAAAAAAAAAAAGGCTTTCTTAAGATTAGGTGCCTTAATGGAAGCAATTTTTAACACACTTCTAATTCATAGGATACAAAACCTTGTGTAGCTTTTAGTGGTCTTGAATTTATTGTGAAGTGTTTGGATTAAAGTCTACAAAGCAGAATAAGCCACTGGGAAATATTGTTAGCATTCTACCTCTAGGGTAACACAGTTCAGGTTTTCATCCTCTCTGAAGCAAAGGCAAACAAAATTGTATTTCCTCGTGGTGCCCCCTATGTTTGAGAGGCTTGAAACAGTTAAACTGTGATCTCAGTAGGCACTATTACTGATAGGATTATTGTCTCAATGCAGTTTCTTGTAAATCTTAACTATAGTTCAGTTAAGTATGCTCATACTGACTTGATTTCATACAAATCAGCAAAGATATGGCTGATATAGAAGAAGGTGCTTGTGTGGATGAGTATTATTTTAGTGAATAGCATTTGTTTATTTCCAAACCCACATGTTTATATAAAGGCTGTGAACTGATGAGCTCCTTATTCACAGAAAAAAAAAAACAAAAAAACCCAGGTGAACTGCTCTGCAAAACACACCAGCAACCATTTTTTTTAAAAAATAGGATTACTAAAGTTGCATTCCTAAATCCAAATAAGAGATCTGATTTCCCACAGAAGGCACTGAGTGGTGAATAGTCTTTCCTAATCATGAGCTGAATTATTTTTTTTTATTTCTGAAGGTGAGTGTGAATTTTGTATCTTGATTTTTAGCTTGTCTTTTTAAAGTTGATAACTAGGTTTTGCTGTTTACCTCAAAAGCCTCACAGATAAGACATGGCCCCATAGAATGGGTCTACCTTCACAATAAAATTATTCTATCTACATTAATGGTGAAGGCCCAGAGCAGCACAAGAAATAGGATCTGAAAGCTTGATAAAATTAAATACAACCTCCAGGCCAGATTCCAGCATTTTTTTACGACTTACAGTGGACATCAATTTTGTTATTAGAAATCTTACTACAAATAGAGGAGGTTTGGTAGGCTTAATGCAGTTACTTGCATTTTCTATTATGTAGTAGTAAATGGCAGAATTGCACAGCTCTCTTATTATTTGGTGTAGGCTGCCTCAGAAGTATCATGAATAGTGAAGAGAAATATTTTTATTCTTTATTTTTCTATTCTATTTTCAATTGTAGGACAGCAGTGCACAACTATAGAATTCAGGCCTTGGTTTTCCATAAATTTTTGTATATTATATGTTTTTAATATTAAAAAAAAAATCTAAATAACCTCTATTCTAAGTGAATAGGCTTCCTCTGTCCTTTAGGTACAATTTCAGCTAAGATACTGATATTTTCCAAAGCAGATGGTCACAAGCAGCCATGAAATCCAGCAATTTATTGGCATATATAATAATAAAGTCTGACATAGGCTGTAGAGATATATAAGAATTCTCTTCAATTGCTCTGGATAATCATGTTCCCAGGAATTCAGATTAATTCAGCAGGAACAAAAACCATTGAAAAAGAGGAATATGCAGAAGTAAAATATTAAAGAAGTCTGATTAGCAAAACAAAACGAAATCACACATCTTAAAAGAAAATGTTAGCACAGATAATGAACTAAACTTCACTGTCTGTGAAGAAAAGATATGTGCATTGGACTAAAGGCATATTTTGCTTTGTACATTGTGGGTTGGAGAGGTCAGAAGACAGGGAGGTGGGAAGATGTTGGGAACTCTTTCCACTGACAGCAGACAGAGATCAAGGGGGATGACCTGACAGAGAAGCTTATTGATTGCTTCCATATCTCCTAAAAATTAACTTATCAAACAAAACAGAAGCTATTTGAAAAGATGATGCCAACATGACCTAAACAGAATATCAAATTCAGGAGATGCAGGGAAAAAGTTTCATAAGCTTAGATACTTCAAGTGCTTGAGAACTTTTCTACTTGGATTGCAGTTGTTAAAGGAAATTCCATATAAGAGTGTAAACTGAAACAAGATTATGAAGTGTTCTGTATCTTCCTTCAATTTATATAATAAACTACTGCCTGTAGGGTTCTGGTCTCCAAGGAAACTGGGGCAAATCTCACTTTAAGCGAAATTTGTTTTCTAATTCCCAGAAAAAGAATCATTAAAAACATCATCTGGCTACTCAGGTCCCCTAAGAGTAAACCAGACAGACTGTTGGTTTTACAGCTCCAGTTTCAGGTCGGATGCCTGGGTTTGAATAGGATTATTAAAAAACCACACAGCCCCATTTGCAGGATCTCAGAGGACTGGCTCCCAGAAGCAACGCTTCAAGGGCCGCAAGGGGCAAGGCTAGTACAGCTCGCTTTGGGAGCCTGGTAGGTGTGTGTGTGTTCATGGTTCATCCTCTGTGCTGGCTGCATATTTCAGTATCTACTTCTCTGAGGCACCTCATCTTGGAAAATGTACTAATGCACAATGCCAGCACAATTCAGCATCATGTACAACAGTTATGATCTCTTTCATGTGAAATCACAGCTGGCAGAGAAATGCCCACATTTTCATAGTCACTCAGTTATTAGAGTAGCAAGTGGGGATTCAGCTTCCTCTGGAGCCTGAAGAGGTCCACATTCATATTTCTCAGGAGGATACACTATGGCTCAGGCGATGGCAGGGGTGAGAAAGTGGAACTTTCTGCTAGTGCTGCTGACCGTGGAAGAAAGGATGCCTGCCACTTAAATTGTCCTGTGACCTTCTTGTCCTGTTATCTGGAGTCCAGCTAAGCTAAGTTATTGCTATCCAAAGCTAAATTTTTTTTTTTTTTCCTCAGCTGAGTTTTTCTTCCAGCTCCAATCATCACATAGTACATACTCTGGAGAACAGATTTAAGTGATGCCCTGCATGTACAGGATATCTTTCTCTGAGATGTTGTTGAAGTTGGGCTTTTATCTGTCACTTTTCATGTATTATTTGGTAGTTAGGAGAGACACATACAGGATTTCTTATATAAATTATTGATTTTGTATTGGGAGAAAGTCTCATAACTATATATGTACATCTGAGACATTAAATAAGATAGAACTTCACTGCTAGCTTTCCTCAGCAGATGTGAAGTCTTATGACAGGTATACTTAAATTTTGACACATAGCTTTAGCCAAATTGGTTGTGGGGGTGTTTGTAGGGTTTTATGATTATTATTTTGTTTGCAATATTATGAAAAAACCCATAGTTTGTTTTTTTTTTTTTAAATTGGAGGCCTTTCCCCCTGAAACTAAACAACCGTCAAATATAAAATCAAAGAGCTTTTGGACCTGCAGTAAATAGATATTTCATTCAGCCTGGTTACAAGGAAGAACAGGAAAATAAATCTGCTTGCTTTTATAATTTCCTTTTCTATCCCAAACTCTCATTACCTACAGAGCAGTACCACATCTGAGCTTAAAGAGAGTGCAGTTTCCAGCCCAGTTTTTGCAGATCTGGCTTAAAATACTCTGAGTGCTACTCACTGGCAGTGCTTGGGAAAAGCAGGTGAATACTTTGCTAAACAAAGAAGGCAAGAAGAGCTAGCAAGGGGCAGAAAAGGCTGATATAACAGAATTCTTCTGTGACTTCCTGGCATCATGTTGCGATATGGATGAAAACAGATTTTACACCTAAGAGGTTCTTTGAAAAGGACACCACGCACAAAACAAACCCATTTTCACAAATTTTGTGGGAATGCTTGAACCTTCACAGTGCAATATGAACATGGGTATGTGTCTTCCAGTAGAGTGCTGGCTTAAGCCAAATTATTTCAGAAAGCTCCTTAAGGGATATGTGACCTGTCTACTTTACATGCCCTAAAGCAGAATGTACTGAGCTAGAAAGATTATATTAACAATATAAAATGCCGAAACAGAAGGCAGCTGGAGTACTTGGATTGAATGCTCTCCAGTCTGCCTTGTCTAAACCATCACACAAGTTGATTTACCCGTTCAAATATTAGACATCTTGAAGATCCACCATATTGCTGCCCAGCATTACCATTTCGTTATTTTGATGTGACTAACACAAATGTTTTAATGAGGTTTACTAGTGTTATTTATTTATTTATGCCTTTTGGAATGGGATGGTTCTGGTACTAGAGCTGTGCTGTGCAATAGAGCAACAAATAATGGATTATTCCTACGAAGAAAAAGAGTCTCATTCGAGAAACAAATGAAATAATTGTCAATCTGGTGATTAAAATGATTGCTCCAATCATAGCAGGATCAGATGTATGTCTTTTTCAATCCTTCTTTGACTCTTCTTGCCCTTTCTCAAGATTTTTTTCTTTATATAAAAGTGAACATGGCTCATTTTCAGCCCACTGAGGAATGAAAATAAATTTTGAAACCTTCAAAATTTCAAGGAAATAAATGTCTTGTTTTCAGCCCCCTCTCTTCTTCTAATCCCAAAGGGAAAGCTATATCTTTTCCCATTAATAATGACACAAATAGCAGAAAAAGCCTGGAAAACCGCATTCTAATTAAAGCTGAGAAATTTATATTTTTACATGTATTTTTCTACTCTGCACATGTTTTCTGGCTCTCCCAAGTCATAAGGGCCTAAGATCAGTTCTAAAGAAAGGGCAGTGAAAAACTAATAGACTCAGTGGACAGTTTGTAAACAGAGATGTCAGGAGACAGAGGAAATACGGATGTTTTAAATGTTTTGCTGGACATCGATACAACTACACATTACTTAAAGGAGAAATTTAGTGATGCTAGGGGGATTTATTTCAGTTCCAGTCCCAGTATAGATTAGAAAAGGCTAATACTGCAGTAAAGTATATTCTTTTAACTGATGTACTTGTCAAGATAGCCAAGTATAGAGTCCTTTTTGCTATTATTCTGATTACTTATAACTTGCATGCCAGATTGCAAGGAATAAAGTGACTACTTGGATTCCAAGGGCCTCTTTAGAAAATGTTCTCTCAGAAGGCATGTTCAGACTAGGGGAGAAAGCTTCATGAAATTAAAACAAAAAGCCACACGTTCCCCAGAAAGGGATAACTTCTTCAGATGTACCCTGTAGATGTGTGTTGAATCATTTTGTGGGCTCTACTGCTACCAGGCTTTGCTCACATGCTCGTGTAATGAACAGGTTTTGTCTTGCATCAGTACTTTGAATTATCCTTTGCTCTGCTGCAAGCATCATGCAGAGCGTTCCTTTCATACAGCCTAACCTCAGTCTGCCCCTTGAATAATACTCTAGGTCTCCAATTTTTCTTCCTGACTGAAATTCATGAGGTGGAATTGTGGGAGCCATAATGGGCTGTGCAATAACTCTCTGCTCTCATGCTTAGCAGGAATACCATATAGCAATTTCATACAGAAGACTGCAACTTGCAGTTATCAAGAAGGGAAATCTGTTTTTATGCATCTCAGTGATTCTGAAAACCATGATCTTTATGAGATGTTTTTTATCTTTGTGTTTGTGTGTGTGTGTCTGCTACAACTGCAGCATGTTATTAATGTTCAAATAAACAAATCTGACCTATTTTTTCTCAACCTGTGAAATTTTCTACAGAACATTTGGCTTGGAATAAAAGCCTTATGGTAGTTTAAGAACTAAGTTTCTTCCAAACTGAAATAGCATTATGCCTGGACCTCATCAACTGTAATATGTAGGGAAAAAAAATGCAGTGAATGATCCAGCTGTCTAACCAATTTGAGGAAAAAAAGTGATAATGAAAGGTACTTTGGCACCGAAGGAAACTCTGGAACATTGCTGTATCTTTCTGTGAAGGACAAAACTTCAATCTAGCCAATAAGATACTCCTCTGAGATGTTCTGACACACAATTAATCGAGTAATATAAAATAATAATGGGAGCAAGTGCATTAATAAACAGTAAAAGGCTATCATATTCCCCAGGGGTTCCTTGCATTGTGTTTCCTAAATACCAGTGCATGTACACTAATAATACCTGTGCTTTTAACCTGTGTTTGTCTCTGAGGACTTTATCATTATTATGGACAGATCTCCTGTTTTCTTGTATGTACTGTAATCAGACATAGGGGTAGCAATTATTCTTATCAGCTGTAGGACTTGTAAAAGAGACAGTCCTAATGCCTAAGTAAAGTCCACAGCAAAGATGGGCTTGCAGACATATTATCAGGGGATAGTTAGCACTCGGGATTCTTAAAGAAGAAGACATTTTCTCAAGGAAAGGACTAACGAATCAACAGGTCTAAGGTTATAATTTTTACTTTAACTTTAACAACAAATAAGAAAAGCAAAAAGCAGCAAGAAAATAAGCAGTCTTCCGAAGCACCAAAGCACTTGATGCAAGCATATCGTGATTCAAAAGACCCTTTCTTTTGACGGTGTTTGGCAGAGGATCTGTGGAAACATATGACATTTTACATACTCATACGGAGAAAGATGAGTTCCTGCAAACAAAACAAAGGCATTCTCAATGAAATTAACAGGGGAGACCGTCAATGCTGAGAAATCCCAGTCTAATGTTTGCTCATCTGGAAAAAATCTAGACATCAGATTTGTTTGATTAATAGTATTTTCTTAATATACATTAGACAAATTAATATTTTTTCATATTATAGAAGACAGTTGCTTCTTAAAACAAGATTTAGTTCTGCTTCACTGCAGTAAGTGAAGCAGGCCAAATGAGACTGTGGGAATACCACACATTTCCCGTGAAAGTTCATCTGAATTTTTTAATGAAATCATGTTAGGAATATCTGCTAACCCTTTTGTTTTAGCTGTCACTTGTGTGGCCAAATGCAATCCTGGCATGAGTCCAGTTAACTCAGAGGTGTTCCACTAGGATGAGCTAGTCTGCTTTTGGTTCATTTGGGGTTTACGAAAGAGGGACAAGGCAAAAGATTGACCGCTCAATGTTAAATTTCCTAAATTAGCAGTTAGGTTTAAAATTTGTTTTGATGACAAATTGTTCAGCTATATTATTTCTTTTTCTTTCAGATTTGATTGCTTGAATGGTTTGGGGGATCGCAGAGATTGTTTTCCTTAGAGACAGAAATTGAAGAGTGAGCAGTTTCTTCGATGCCCTTTCATTATTCACAAAGAACATACTTAGTCTTAAATCACTGGTAAATGTAGGCTCCAAAAGAGCTAATCTCTGTGCTGACTGCTCTGAATCTCTTGTAGGATGCTGAGCTTACACAGATGAGCACAAATACTACATGTGAGCTTTGTTTCATTCTGCTTGAATAAATATGTTTTTACATCACTTCTTTCTCACACTCAGAGACTTTAACCTGTGACTGAGCACCTACAACTGTTACACCAGCCTTGAAGGAAACCTCTGGTACAATGGCTTATCTCATTCTATTACTGTACTGTGAGTTGTGGCTCCTGTTATTTGAGATATTAGTTCTGGAAAACTATGGGTTTGTTTTTTTTTTCTTAAATTGACCTTAAGGTCTTGATGAGAGTTTGTCAGCCTCAGTGACACCCAGCAATCTCATGGTTAGAATTTCACATGTGCAGAAACATGGAAGAACTGTATGGGTACATTTGCTGCAGTTTCATTGATATATAATAATAAATGCATTTAAGGAAGCTAAGTTTGTTTGTCTAAAGTTGTAAAGCAAACATCCCAAAACATAGGCATGTTAAGTGATCGTATAAATGTGTTTCTCTCCTAGATTTACACTTAGATTTGATGTTCATTTAAACAAATTTCATTCTGGATGGACATTCCAAAAGATCTGAAAGAGTTAGATAGCAAGATTCACAAAAATTCAGTATCAAGGAACCTCCTGTAAAAAAGATGAATGCACCTTTGGTACAGTGGTGTATTACTAGTCCATGCTTGTTTAGTTGTCAGATGGATTTAAGTTTAAGGATAAGTGACAGTCTTCCCATCCATTCAACTTTTAAATTCACAGGAATTCCATAGTTTATTTAACTTACTATAAAAGTATAGGAGTTATTACACTACAAAAGACATAAGCAAGACAGCCTGTCTCTTACTTGCAAGGCAAGACTCAATACTTCAAAAAAAAAAGTTATAAAACATTTATCCAAATGTATAATATAATGAAGTAAATATGTTCCCTCCTCTTCCTTTCAGGCAAAAAGTTTAGACCCTGGGATACATAGAATGTCTTCACCTGTGGAATCTTTGGAAAAAAAATGTACCAAGATCTAAAACCGTGATTCATGCCTAGAAAGGTTTTCCAGATTTTGTTTTAAAATCCCACTTCTCCCTCTGTCCCACATCTCTGCGAGAGGAAATCACATGCTATGATTTTACTTTTCCTGTGCAAAGGAGTGGAGAAGGGCCAAAACTGAGGTTCTTTCATAGACATTCTAATTTGAACTAATTTGGACTTTCTCTCTGAACACCGGAATTTTGTGGCTAGTTTTGATGTTTACTCGTTTCAGTTGCTCTCCCCTAGCTGTTAGCTCCTCAATAGCTTGCTGAGGATCTGAAAACTTAGCCAAGATAAAGCATCTTTGTCTCTTGCTCCTACACACATGCACACATGCACACACAAGAGCATGTCTTGGAAACCAAGTGTGTTGTTTGCAGTGTGCCAAAAGATTTGGGAATCGTCGAGTTCCAGCGTCCTTTTTTTTCCACACCTGATCTTGGCATGCTTAAAACCCTGGAAAGCCACAATTTACTTTCCACATAGCCGTTTTGGATGGCTGAGAAGCCGAGCCGTACAACAGGATATCCCGCTATTGAGCGCGGCTGTCACAGGTGGCCAGCAGCGCAGCTGCAAAGAGCTTCCTGCCAGGAGGGCAGAGTGGGTCCACAGGAAGAAATGTTCCTTTCCTCTTCCAATCTGTTTTCAACTATAAAGGAAGGCCCAGGCTCACACTCCTACGGTGGATCTGCCTACACAGCAGTTTTCAGCTGGAGCAAAATCTCAGCTAACATTTCTAACAATAACTGCCAGAAGTGAAGCAGACCATTTACAAGGCTTCAAACAGCGGGGAGCCCTACCTTTAATGCAGAGCTACCCTTGAGAAACATATTTTATTGTATTACTGTTGTGCATAACTGTATCATCATTTTATAGTGCACTTAAAAGCAGTCAGCAATGTGAGAAGAAAGGACAACAAAAGGAGCAGCTACCTTTCTCTCGAAATACCACAAGTAGGCAACTCATATGTTTCCTCTGTTGTCCTGCAATCAGCTATAAAAACACTTACAAGAGCAGAATTCCTTCCAGTCAATTGTGGATTTTTACTATAAAGAAGGAAGGAGGTAGATGACTTATATCTGTGAATTTTACAAGCCAACACTTCAAATCATGAACACTAAAATCCTGGTTAGGTAAAGCCAATGAAAAAGGAAGATGTTCGTTCACAGCAATGTTAACAGAAAATACACCAAGTTCACTATGTCATGGAGAAATTTATTTCCAAGAAGCTCTTGCACTAAAGAAACACCAAGAACAATGATTAGGTATGGCCTAGATGAGAGAGAACAGGGCTTCAAATACTGTTATAGTTGCTTAAAACCTGTATTGAGACTGAAGGACATTAGGCAGTTGAACAAAGAGGTTTTCAGACAAGAAGCTGAACATTTTCAGTGAATATGTGCAGGGCTCATTCATTTAAAATGAAGAGCAAACGTAAATGTTTTCAGGATTGGAGCCTTAATGCCAGTATGAAAGGTCAGTGAGATCACAGAAAAAATTTAGATTGATGCCAGTGGGTTTCCTAGCCCTGGTGTGCAAGCTCATTTGCTGCTGAAGACACCATCATGTATTTCTGTCCCTAAGTGGTCTGTAGTCTTCTGAACTAATAGGTGGCTACTGTGTTTCAACCTAAAACTCAACTTTTAGGCTGTGGATTCTTAAATGTATACTGCAAACCTTTCTCTTCTCTCAGATCCAAAAGGTGAATAATCTACACTCCAAAACAGCTAATCTCAATCCGCCAGGGTACTTGGAAAAGTAACACACAGCCATTATTTCTAAAAAAGCTGAAATTAAGACCAGTTATTCCAATAGGCCATCTGCAAATACAAAAAAATGTCTTAATGGACTTACTGAGCACAGTCAATTCCTTTTGTGATTAAAGAGTTCCCTCTCTCAGCATTTGTCACAATCATCACTGAAAACTACAAAACATGCCTCCTGGTAATGGTGTATTCCTAAAGCATGCAAGGAACTGAGAATGACACAAGCATGGATGATCTTACCTTATTGTCCTGGAAAACTGTCTGTTAAAAAGGCAATTTAAATAAATATTATCAAACATTTGTATCCAGTTGTTCTGAAAATAGTATTTTTAAAAAATGAATCCCACAAGCCTACATATAAGATTAACCACACCACAAAATTTGTTGTGTAAACACTATCAATACCAGAGAAATTACTTGTCATTTGATATTAGCGTACCTGAGAGAAAGATGTAAACCTTAGAAGTCCAGCATAATGTAAAAATGTCCATTTACACAACAAGTAGGAACCATTACTATATTCTTCAGTGCTCTCTCTACTGTAATTTTAGAGAACAATGTTCCATAATGATGATTATTCACTAACTTGAAACTCCTTGAAAATACATTGAAAATACATTCCCTCACTTTCCCTCTCAAAACTACTGCCTTTCTCTTTGGCTCAGCAGAAACTAAGTACTTACCAGCTAGTCTTATCTTGTCATATACAAATTAGAGTCACAAATCTGAGGATTATCTGTTCAATTTTTCATCCTTACATCTCAGATGTCATATAAGCAGATGCAGGAAAACATGCAGTTCTATGAATTCTCGTGTTTTAGAGGTAATCAGGTTCTAGCTGATGCCCTGTAGAGGTGAAAACCTTCACAGACTGCTTCAAAATATCCTGAAACTCAGTTCTGCAAATTCACATGGAACTTGTGTGACAGAGATCACATGCAAAGACCCAGGGTCCACGGGCCCGCCTCAATTCAGCATAACACTAAAGTAGGTTCTTCAATTCCACTGACATGAGAGGGTATTACATTGAATTTAAAGGACCCTTACCAGGCAGAAATGCTTCCTCAAAAAAGAATCAAAATTATCAGATTAGATATTTAGAATACACTTTGATTTAACTATAAAGTTGCTGAAATTGGGGGGAAATTTTTCATGGAAAAAATTATAGAGGTCATTAGTTTAGTCAAGCTGCACCAAGCACACTAGAGCATAACAAATGCAAACATATGCAACCTAGTTCACCAATCTGTGACTGATAGTCGTCATATAAATTATCTAGATAAATAAGTTTCATAGATATAAGAACAATCATATTTCATACTGAGACTTTGGATCAACAAACACATGAAGAATCTAACTCTAGCATCTCAAAGCTTCCCAAATTTTATAAGTCAAATCCACTAAATAAATATTATTAAATGATACTACTATATCACGGGAAAAGTAATCTTCCTTATCATTTTTTGTAGAAGATTATTTTGTTCACTTGGTGCAAATCAAGAAAAGCAGACTAGTAGGGTAATTATTTATATTCTGTAAGATTTAATAATGAAACTCTTTTGCACAATTAATGAACCTTCAGTTTCACTTTGGAGAAATAGTAGAATTTAACAACTCCCTCAAATCTTTTCCTCAGTGAAGCCTACTGGGAATTACACAGCCTACTCATCTGAGAATACTACATTCGGCAGGCTATCACCACTGCCTGATCTTAAGGTTGCCTGGCACTTTGCCTTATAAAGTCCTAAAAAAATTACAGAAATTTAGCTGAAGACAGGTCCCATGTACATACAAGTTATACAGTTCAACATATAGACTGAGTACTATCAACCTTTTTATGCAGTTGACACTGTGTCAGTTGACCACTGAAAGTAATACTGAGCAAACTACTAAAAAATCACAGTAATGATGCCCACCAAGGATGTGACGCCTGTCAAACTTTTCATTTTCTGATGGTCCTTAAATTTCTCATAAATCAGTCAAGCCTTTGAAAGTGGGCTGTGTGGAGGGTTGTTTTTTTTTTTTTTTTTTTTGTTTTTGTTTTTTTTTTTTTTTTTTTTTTTTTTTTTTTTTATTTCCTTTATTTTTAACTGTGAAAACTATAGTTGTCGAATATCCATATGTATAAAATATAAAAATCCTCATCAAATTTATAGGATCATAGAAGTGCTGGAAGCCACCTCTGGAAGCCATCCAGTCCAGCCCTATGACTGAGTGGGAGGACCATGAATGAGTGGGTCAGCCACAGCTTTGTCCAGCAGAGTCCTGAAAGCCTCCAAGAGCCCCAATCCAGCTCTTTTTGGCAATTTCTCCAGTACTGCACCACCCTCCTAGCCAAGAAAGTCCACTCTGAACTTCCCAAGTTGTGATTTCTCCCATGCTTTACCATCTTTGACTATCCAAAAAAGTCTGGCTTTACCATGCTTGTAACTCCCCTTCAAGTAATCTGAGGCTGCTACCAAGTCACCCCTTAGCCTGCTCTCCAGTAGTTGTATGCTGCCATTAAAAATCCGTACCTGCCATAGCCCCTCC
Organism: Tetrax tetrax; assembly: GCA_009806455.1. NCBI lineage: Eukaryota > Metazoa > Chordata > Aves > Otidiformes > Otididae > Tetrax > Tetrax tetrax. The sequence continues at coordinate 475,697 of WHYT01017210.1, read as the reverse complement.
CCACAAGTCAGATAC
>WHYT01017210.1:452099-475662 GCA_009806455.1 Tetrax tetrax | reverse complement strand
TTTTTTTTTTTTTTTTTTAGTTACTTTGATTTAAACTCTGACAAATCTGAAGCACTATGCTCACTTAAATGAAGTCCCATCAGAATTGCAGGCTTATCACTGGAAACATGTTCTGGGCCAGTGGGAGGTGAGATTTCCCAGCTGGCTCTACTGTCAGGATTAATTCCTACCCTGAGGGACATGGTGAATTTTGCATGTACTTAGAAATGTCCGGGTAAAGAGCCTACTTAAACTGGTTATCTAAGCAGTCTAGCCAATTGCCCATGATATTGCAGGATACTACTCATCCATAGACTTCATTATTTGTTTTTCTAAATGTGGAAACTATCACAAAAAAAAAAAAAAGCAATACACAATTAAATTTGTCCTACAGAAATAGAGTTTCTTCAAAAAATTTTGTGCCCATACCTGTGAATAGTCTGTTACAGTGGCTTTACATTGCTCAGTACTCTTTGAAATGTAAGATGGAGATAATTTTCCTGTTATGAAAAGCAGGATATTAAACTTTACCTTTTTAATATTTTTCAGTTATTTTTATTTTTAAGCATTGTTTTACCCCAAGCACATTATCTTGAAAAATGTCCAGATTTGGCTTTGCCAAATACTTAACTATTCTTAACTTTCCAGTTTGCTTTATATTTTTCATCAAGGGTTGCACAAATCTGTAGTCAATAGCTTTATGTTACTTTTTATTATTTTTATTCACTAAATTTTATCAGGGAATAAGAACAGAGACCACGTATCACTTCCAGAAACCAAATGACAATCAAATGAAAGAGCAACTTAGTGTTAGAACACAATATATCCAGATCCAATTGAGTTTTTAAATTCCTGAGAACAGTGTAAGGCAATTCTCCCCCTGAGGGTCTAAGAAAATAAAATGTGTGTGAGAAAATGCTATAATAAACTGGTAATATGTTTCCATAGGGAAAACAAAGGAATTTTCCATACATCCTCCTAGCATGGCAGTAAACCAGACTTAAGAGCAGAAAGTAAACCTATTTCCATAGTGAATAAAAAGAATTAACTACATAGCAGGGATGGAGACCCAAGCTCCAGGCTTGAATTTCTGTTGAGAGATGCTGTCAGCTGTGCCCATGGAGCTGCGCAGGTTTACTGACTGATGTTGGCAGAGAAGGAAGTTCAGAGCTGTATCAGTTAGCTGGCTGACTGATGGGCATTTACTCATTGCACTCTCAGAGAACATAGTGCAAACTCCGCCTACATGAAAGATATGTTAGGTCAGTAAGTGACTCTGCTTGTACAGAATTTCTGGTGGTCACTAAAAAAAAGTGGATAGTCACATAGGATTGGCTCTTTTCCTTTTTTTTTCTTTTTCTTCCTCCTTTCTAGTTTCCATCAAAATAAACTAATAACAGAAAAGGTATTTGGCTTTTTAACACAGGCCACTGTGTTAAAAAGTGTTTTACACTGATGTAAAACTACATCCTAAAGAAAAAAAGCAGCAGTGTATTTTTACTATATTTTGTCTTAAAAGCTGATATTCCACTTTGCAGGAAATGCTTTTTTCTTCTCTTCTTTTCTTCTGGATTGCATCACAACAATTTTCTCTGATGTTTCTGAATGCTAATCTTAGTCTGGATAGCTACTCAGAGGAACTGACTCTTAGTCTTCACTGCTAATATAAGCAGCTAATGACACTCCAGAGACCCCTTACCATGCTGTGTTAGGGCTGGGGACCTAAAGCTTAAAAAGTTCCCAGAACAGCAACTGACCTGCTTGGAGATCAGAAGGTTCTGCTCCTAAACTTTCCTGAGATAGCAAAAGTTACTTGAACCTTTAACAGTACAGTCCAGCCACTCTGACTTGAACAAACTAACAGGGTTTTTTTATTAAAATATAGGGTTTTTTTCACAATATTTTTGTCCCACTCTGATTCCCTCTGTATTGAGCTTACAGAGATGCAAACCAGGAGTTGTCTTGCCTATTTTGCTTTCCACGCCTGGCCCAATCAGCGAACTTAAGGCATACTTAACCCCATGGCAATGGCTCCCCTTTTCCCCATAGCCTCATGACTGGAGCATCTGGGACGCATGAAATATCTGTTCAGATTCTCTCTTTCCCGGAGGTTATTTGGCCACTCAACCCTCCCTCCCCCCTGCTCCAATCTCAAGAACTGGTGCACTCTGAAAAGGTGAGGGAACAGAAAAATTCTTCTTACTTTTTTATTTTTGCATACTTGTTACTCTTACATTTTTCATTCCTGTTTTATTTTGTGTCTTGAGGCAAATGATTCTCCTTATATTGCATACAAATGCTGCTATGCTGAACATGCAATCCTCAGCTGGATCTAATCCCGAATACTAGCACAGAGGACACAGAGAAAAATAAAATGAAGAAATTCTGTCTTTCAGCATGTGTTCCTTTAGAAGCTAATGGATTCCTTCAGGTTTCCAAGCCATGAGGTATAAGTCTTTACAAATATTTAGCGACTTGTTTGCCAACTTGGTTTGAATGATGGCACACACTGAAAAGCAAGGCCAGCTATAAAATGGACTATATCTTAGGTAATCATTGCAAAAGTAGGTGGATGCTAATAACAATGAAAGTTCAATACTTATTCAGACACATTTCAAGAATTTGCCAGTAAAGCTGCCATGTGCAGAAAGTGAATATGTAACATGGGATCCTGTTCTTCCCCATATGGCTGTCTTTGCAGTTGGTCACTAATGTTATCAGCTAATTTGGAAACAGAAAAGAAACAAACTCAAGTTTGTCTGTGGGAGGCCAGAGGACCAAATTCTAGATATCAACCCAAGGACTGAGAGTAAGGTTATTCATACCGGAAGGCTCTGTTTGGGAAAATGAATGCTGTACAACATGTAAAGAAGAAAAGGTCCATTGGCCTGGAGATCTTACTGTTTAAGGGGAAAGAGCAGACAAATGTTTGATTTGTATTTAATACATTGAAAAAAAACCACACGATACTTATTTTTTGACGAAGTAGTGATTATAAATAACCTGTATGAGTAGAAATTAAAGTCATGCCATTTGCCACCAGTTGTCACCCTTTGAATTTACGATTAACTCATTAGTAGATGTGATTCATAGTTCTATGTATATAGATGTATATAACTGCAAAGCAACTACAAATTAAAAACTTTCTGGCTGGTGAAGTGCAAGACTACTGATATTTACTGATTAGAATCACATCCTCAGTTGCTACATTCTTGTGGCTTTTGGTTCTTTTATACCCTTTAATTACGTAATGATATTGTTTTCTATATTAAATAAGGAATTTATTTCCCTGATTACGTAATTTTGAAAGGGAGACCAAAATGCCACCTCAGTCATCCTTAAATAAGGTACACAGACAGTATTGTAACTGCGCACCAAGTCACAAGTTGTTAGTGTTGCCTTTCCTGAGCTTAAAAATTGGATGAAAGAATGAAAGCAACTAAACACTTGGGAATAATACAATATGTGCTTAACTACCAGCTGCTAGAATTATACAATACAAGCAGATCCAAGTCAGGATTTCCAAAGAGAAATCCCAATCCCCTTATCTCCTCCAAAAGCTGGAGGTCAATTGAATTAAATGATGTGAACACACAGACAAAATGAATCACCTGTTAAATGATACCACTTTTACACTATAAACAAGACATTATCTGGTACATCAGCAGCAGAATTTCATTTTACAGTGTCTTGAAAATGAACTTCCTAAGGTTACCTAAAAAAGTTAAATAAGTCATGCTGAGATCCTTAAACTGTGGCATCATGTGGATTAAATCCAGCTAGTGACATGTAAGTATAGTGGTATCTTATTCCTTACACATGACCTTCAAAGAGACAAGTAACTTGTTTATACTTCTGCTTTTTTTATTTACAGTTTTATATTAAAATGTCTGAATGAACTATCTATATTTACATTAAAAAAAAAACACAGAAGACCCTCAGGTAATTTTAATCAAAGTGACTTCTTTCAAGGGGGTATACAGATTTACCCTTGCAGAGACCACCACACTTCCAATATTTTATTCTTGCTTGTGTGGACACTGTGAACACAGCATGGTTGTGATATCAGAATGGATGGAAAATTATACCAGAATTAAAGGAAGATATTTGTAACTCTGCTAATATAACTGCCACTTATAAATACCTCACTATTTAATAATTTTCAATAGTCTCACTCTTGGTTTAGGTCAGTATAAAGAAATATTCAGTCTACACTCTTTAAAACTTTTCATTTATTTGTTTGTCTCTGTTCTTCTCAAACTGTTATACAAAGAGAGAAAAATCAGCTTTAGGAAACACTTTATCATTCCTCTACCATTGGAGGTAATGTTCACTTTTTTCTTTCTTTAAAGTTCTTTAAAATAAATTACCTTATGATTTTTAGGTGTATTTCTATGGTTATTTCATGTGCTAGCCCCAGTGAACTAGTGTTCTGTTTGTCTTTATCCAGCAGAAGTAAGAAAACCTTCAGAAACTTTCCTTTCCATCTCATCATCAAAAAATATTATCGCTTAACAGTGGGGAAATGACTTGTAGTGAGTAACATATTAATTGAGGGGTTTTTTTTTCAGCATGAAGAATATACTATGATTTCCCCAGATATTCTCATATGAAATTTTCATATGTCATTCCATTTTCTAAGCAGAAATCTAAAGAACAATTTTACATATATATAAAAATAGTTGGAAAACTGTTTCTGTTCTCTGTTTCATGGGAAAATCTGAAAGTTAAACCTGATTTTTCTGTTCAGAATTGACCAAAATAGTCAAAATGAGGCTCCAGAAACACATATATGAAGTATTTTGGTTTAGGAATTTGATGAAATTATTATTTAATTTTGCCCTTTTTTTTTTTAAGTCTCCACCTATTACATTCTTATTTTATTATATTACAAAAAGCAAAATGTTGTTTGAACCTCATTGAAAGAGAGATGTTTTAACTTTCAAACTCTAAAATTTTAATCAAATCAACATATGCTAAACATACTCTGAGAGAAAATTTGAAGTGATGAAAGCAAATGTGTTTACTTTAAAATGCTTCCCATATTTGAGATTCATGTTGTGAGAATACCTTTAAAAGCAATTTTTTCTTTATGGTCTCTCATGTTTTACGTCCTTCTCAAAAGATGACAATTGGAGCCAGAATCCACTAGCACAATCATTAAGAATAGGAATTAATATTTCCAGCAAAAGTAACCCAGAATGTTTCTATTTCTCCATTGCTGGTCTGAAGTGAAGTGTACTGAATTTCACTGAGTAGAACGACATACCTTTTAGCTATCAAATCCCAGTGCATACATGAGTAGCTTCATCCAGAATTCCCTCAAAACACTATGAAACATCAGTCTTCAAATCATCAAGCAGAGCCTCATCTTTGCTCCAGCAATAGATCAAAGAAGCACTAAGGCAGATGGAACTGGGTCCAGCAGTCTAAGAATAAGGCATGAAAATGCTGTAATTCCTTGGGACTCAGTTCTTGTTAGCTATCAACATACACCAGCTCCTAAAATGGTATGATTCAAAGAACATTGTACTTTTTTTTCACAGCTTTGCTAGTTACACGCTGAACTACATGACCACACTTCTTCAGATCTCACCCAGACCTATAATATCCATTTCTTATTGGAGAAGATCGACTCACTTTAACTTCAAGGCTTTCAGAAGATTGCAATGTCCTTAATAATATTCATTTAACCTCTATGAGATAAAAAAAAAAAAAAAAAAAAAAACAAAACCAGCAGACCAGAAAAAAGTGTTATTACCCAAAGTAGGTAATTTTGAAGTTAAACTTTTACATCTTTACTGCTGGGACACAGGAAAGTTTCGTTGCTAAAATGTCCAGGACAATCTTGCTTCTTTTGAAGATGCAATAAAATTGGTTGTACATTCACAATGCTATAGGTGTACAGGCTGCAGAAGCATTAAAGGTTTCGGGCTGTGCAAGGAGAAATCCAGCTGCACGTCATACAGCTTTTCAAAAGGCTCTGAACTGTTCAAGAACACAGAGGATCTCTTGTGAGAAAAAGCAGGAATGTAACACTCTTGACCACAGGGTCCAGCTGGTTGAGCTCTTTGGCCTTGTATGCTGCACGTTCCACAGCCCATACGTAATTGTACAAGATGGATGGGATGTATACAATTAGAAGTATTATGTAAATGACTAGTAAGTTGCCTGGGCTACTCAGCACTGGTGTGCTTGGGCTGGATTTCAGCTCATTCATATGTCTAAGGTGAACTGTGAGTCAAAAGGCTACAACAGTGTTGAGCCATGTGGAGAGCTGCAGGCGAAATCAGCCTGGCTGGGGAGGCTGCAGCTTAGAAAGAATGGCAAGAGCAAATAGTGACATGTTTGCAACTTACAACTCAGATCTACACACTTGCTGACCAAAAAAATCTCATTGATGCTGTAAGATAGGTTCAATGAACTACAGATTTATTACTGCCTGGCTCCCAGTTCAAGTTCCCATCTTCTTCTATGCTCCTTGTGACATTTTCGTGCTGTTTCTTGGGGTCCGATGAAGTTGCAGGCTGGGTAGCTCTTTCAGGGCTTCTCTGGACTTCTAGAAAAATATATGAGAGATTTTCCTGTGCTAGAGGTATTTGTCAGAATAACAGTAAAGCACACAGATGCTCACTGACCTCACAAATGAATATGTCAGATAAAGACGCCAGCTTGTTACTCAGCACAGAAAAGAAATATTGGAGCACGAGGGATAGAAATATCCATATTTGAGGGACAGGAAATACATGTTCAGATTGTTTTGATTTTCAGGCATTCTTTTACTAATTTATAAACCAGTCAGTGGGTGCTGAGTACACTAACTGCTCTATGCTCTCCTTTGTAGCATTCACTTTTTAGCCTGTGGGTTTTCATTAAGCTAGGTTCCATTCAGCTGTATTTCAAAGGTAGTCCAGATGACTGTCCACTGCAGGCTGTTAACTAAAGAGGTGATAAAATACAGTGTTTAGTCCAGTTGGGTCTTTTCCTTTAATCAGACTACATAATGTTCCAGTAACAAAGTAATGCTGATTTCACAGACTACTTTCATGAAGCCTAATAATTCCCCATTCAGCTTAAGCTAACATATACTTTAGTACGGATTGTGATCCCATAGTTAGAAAGAGAAAATGGTAGTATTTTCAACATAATTGATACTGACAAGAATTAACTGTTCCCTTCCATTTGCTTTTATTTCAAGGATTGCTGTATAAATGAATGGCTTTCACATTATGTAGTTGAGTTGGCTCAAACATTCTGACTCAGGAAACCCATTTTTGCTACACTCGAATCTGTTTCTCATAGAGAGAAAGACACTGAAGTTCCTCTCTGTGCCTGGCTAAAGCAATTCAGTACTGTTCATCTGTAATATTTTTCACAAAATTTTGGCAAGTTCTTTGGTATTATCTATTCTTTCTTGCATCTTTCCTTCATTATTTTTCAGTAAACCATTTAAGATATAAAGATACTATGCCCTCCATGTCTTCAACACTTTTCCATTAGATGATATCAAGATATATTTACAAACTACATAAAAGAATTTTCCTACCTAGCATCCATATGTGTTACACTGCCAGCAGGAAAATAATCAGAAAGTTCAAAATTATCTAGTAGATGCAAGTTCTAAATCTTAGTATTAATAACAAGAAAACAAAGTAATAGCTGCAAAGTGAAAAACTCTCAATTACTGAATGTGTCATGTTCGTATTTACATATCTGTATATATACATACACTTGTGTTTGAGTTTCTACAGGTGAGAAGGAAAATCTTTCAATTTATTTTTCCTCACTATTGTCTTTATAAATATAGTTATTTTACAAACATATGTATTACTTACATATAATTACAGGGGATTTTTAAAATTTTCATTGCAGTGGTACTTGGAAATAATCACAGATCAATTGGCTAATTTTTCAGATGCTGTATGAAGTCAGGATAAAAGGATGGCACTTTTTTGTGTTTGTCTAAATTGTTCATGCGTGTCTTTGAACACATCAACCTATCCCACTGTTGCTTCAGACAGCTCGCTGGGGTTGGTGGATTACTTCTCAGGGGTCTGTGAAAGCAGAAAAGCAGTTTTATTACCAATATTTTTCAACTCTACAGATATCCATAACTCCATAGGGAAACTAAAAAAAATGTTGACATCGCTATATTTCTGCAGTGGCTAACAGAACCGTATTTGCAGAATTCATTGAAAAACAAAATGTCTCATTATTTTCCTTAGACTTTAATCATCACCTTTATATGCACAGACTACTTTTCTGTGAACATTTGCCTAGGAAAGAGATGGAAGGTGAACTTCGTCTGTACCATTTTTGTTTATTTTGGGATTACGGTCACTTGCTGTGCTCTTCCAAAGCTTCTTTTTGTATCATCCCAATATGTCAGCTTTTATTCTTTAGAACTGGGACATTTTTTGGTTATCCCAGACTTGGTTTTGACCCATTTAGAAGCATTTTTTATGTGAAATTAAATGCATTTTTTATAGCTTAGGTTTTACTCAGTGATGACTTTCAGAAGAAAGACATAATCTGTTACCTTAGATTATTTATTGTGTTCAGTAACATGCTGTTTTACTAGAGTATGTTCAAACCTAATACTCAGCTGTATGCCATTTTAATGAAAGCTTTGGGGTTCTTTGAATAAAGAGTGTACAGTATTGTATACAAAATAAATATTCTTTACATATTTCAGAATTAAGTAAATACATACTTGATTTCAAGAATCAATTTCAAATAAACCATAACAATTATTCAGGCAGCCAAATAGTTATGCAACTGTTGAACTAGGTTCAACAGAACTAGGAGAAAACATATGACCAAGAAAGTCTTAGTGGAAACCTGAAATTTTGAACCATGGCTGTCACTAATATTCCAGTGATTTTAGACATTGTTTATCACTCCTGTTCATGCTCTTCTGAGACTTTGTAATTCAGGTTTATTTTTCTTTCTTATTTGATTTGTCTGTCTTCAAGTTATGACATCTACATATTACTTTCAATCTTACTATTATGAAGGAGTAACCTGATATTTTTTTTCTCAGAAGAAGAGAAATAAGAAGAGTAAGAGGACATCTCTCCTTCCCCCTCACTCCAACATAATTTCTCTTCCTTAAGGAAGATACTTTCTACTTCATATTTCTGACAAAGTTGTACAAACACTGTTCTTTGTCCACACAGTTCTGAAATAAAACAAGAAAATTACAGGACTGCTAGCTTTCTATAGCAATTGTAGGTAGTGAATAAATATAAACTTTAAGCAACAGATTCTTCTAACTTTTATCCTTCACTATTTTTAAGTGACAATAGAGTCCTTCCACTGAAAAGGTGTTCTAAAATGGCTTTTTTTTTTTTTTTTTGTGATACATTATCTGTAGATGAATAGCTATGACATGTACAGATGTCTTGGTGGAGTAAGAATAAGCTGAAAATAAGTTTGCCTTCAGCTAAGTAGGAGTAGGTCTCTTCCAAATTAATTGCTTGTAACAGTAAAACCATGGTGAATCAGGAGTGAGAGGTTTTTGATTGTTTCTTTGCTTCTGTGGTTTGTTTTTGTTCATTTGTTTGCTTCTCCTCTAGTCTAAAGGTCAGACTTACTTTCTCCTGATTTTTAATAGGGAAGAAATCCAATTTGTGACCTCTTCCAAAATGGTGTGGGTAAGGTCCCTTGTCACCTATAAAAAATATCTACTAATGCTGGAAAGTGAAAACACTGTAAAGAGAATCCAGAAGAGAAAAAAAAAAAAAATTCAAGATCAATATCCTTTTCAAAGTCCAATCCAGCTTGAGAAAAACATTGAATTAGCTTGGAAGAAGCTCTCTAAAATCCTGATATGAACTGTAAGTGCTCCTTATTGAACGATAAATTGGTACAATAATGCTCAGAACTGAGAGAAAACAAGCGACTATAACAATCTACTGCATCCATTTGTAAACTAATCTACCAACATTGCTCCTGGCGATCTGTTGATATGAGAAAATGCAACAACAGAATGCAGAGAGAAAACCTGGAAATAGGTAACTAAATATATCAAATTTCAGCTGCTATTGTTTGGAGCTAGAAAATACCATAGATGTGCTCTGCATTGCACATGACCCAAAAGCAGAAATTAAGAGCTTGTCTCACACTGTTGTGGTTTATTATTATTATTATTATTATTATTATTATTATTATTATTATTATTATAATTATTATAGCTACTCTCAATGTTCAGGTTGTTTTGAATTATGTCCATTTTACCCTAAAGAATTAATTAAATACTTGGAATACTTAATATATCCACTGTTGATGCTTCGCTTCTTCACTGAACTTTCGATTTACTGCTGACAATAACAGAATCATAGAAGTAGCCGGAGCTTCTGCCTGTGTCTCTACTTACAGTTTCTGGTCTTGTGCTGTGGCCAGAATGTATGAAATATGAGCTTATCCATCAAACCAGTGGAAAACAAAGCATGATAACCCAGCCCTGATTGGATGTTTAATTTCACTGCTTTCCAACCTTCAGCAAGGAGCTCCCATTCTTCTGTCAGGAGACATATTTAAAACCCATGGAATCAAAAAAAGAAGATCGTCTTTCAAATTCCACATTTCCCTTTGGAAATGACCAGGACATGCTTAAGAAGTGATCATTACTTGGGCATGATGTTTTCGAATCATCATGCCTAAGATGTACAGGAAACACCCTCATACATGAAATCTAATATTCCTCCTACCAATACTACCTAGCCAGGAACTGGCTGCTTCTCTGCCTCCAACTCAAACAGTCATCACAGAGCTGGTGGTTATATTTTCAGCCAAATTCAATTGGCCAAAGTGTTTAAAGAAAGCTGAGCTTGTATACAAAAGCGTTTGGATTGAGTGTCAGCAAAGTCAAATGCTGACATAAGCAGACAGCTGGCTACCCAAAGGCTAGGTCTGGAGTTCAGTTCTTATTTTAAATGACTCCTATTTTGAATTTGAAGCATTCACAGGATAGTATTTATTAGATTTTTACTTCAGTTAATTTACACCAAGAATGAAATCTTAAACTGTGTCCCAATTCTGACTTCGTACCTACCATATCCATTGGAATTTTCTTTGGTGAAAGCAGTGACCAGCCTAACCATACCTACAATCACAGTATCAGATTTTTAGCCCTAAAGTTTTGTTACTAAACAAGTAACTGGAATAACATTTGTCACATTCCCTGCTCGGCTGCTTTTGAATTTTATACATAGGTTATTTTTAACACTTTTATTTCAGCAGATAAATAATAGCTCAATTCTATGGCAATTAAATTCTACCATTCAAATAAAACAAGCATTTAATAATAGCTTTCTGCAAGCGGTGATTCAGGCACTATGTGTTTCGGCAGAGTGTGAAGGGAAGGAAGGCAGGCTAGTATGTATTGAAAACAAGGGCATGTAATCAGCTATCTAATTTTAGCTCGCATTTATCTTTAGATAAAGCCCAGATCTAACCTCACACTTAAAGCCTCTTCATTGCCACCGAGGAACACTGTAGCAGTGAAGTCACTGTGGTTTTGGTGTGCAAGTATACAGGTAAGGCTGTACAGGGGCTGGTAGCATGGAGTCAGTACAAGAAGTGAGAGAAGGGATGAAATATTGCCAAATAACAGACAGAGACAGGGTGTAACTGGGGTGAAAAAGTTCATCTCACAGGGACATTTGATGAGGAAACTCGACAGCTTTACAAGCATCCTGAGATTATATGGCTAATAGACAGGTAGTTTGTCCAGAACTAAAATCCCTGTTGTCTCAGGGGGATGGAGCTACACACACAAAGTTTGTACTTACTGCATTCATATTCAACTGTAATCCTACAGCTTTAAATCCAACTGGAGAATGGCAAATTCTCCTATAGCCTTACCTTCCCTGTTACAGCATAAATGAGGCAATAAAGATTTAAAATGTTCCATAATTAACTCAGAGGCCAGTAGCGGTCTGAAATGAGTGAGCTGAGGTGGACACTAAATGATGGGGGTTTATAGCTATTACTAACTTGATTTGTAAGAAACTACTAAACACGATTCAGGACTATGAAAGTGATCTATAGCTTCATAAAATATTGCATTGACACAAGGGAACAGTTAAAGTCTTTCCATATGAAAGATGACACCAAATAAATACTATGACGAGCATTTCTTCTGTAAGTCCTGGAGCTTCAGTACATATACTCTGCTTCTAACACAGGTAAATAAAGATGTATATTGGTAAAACTGTAAACAAAGATGTATACTGTATGTTGCACTTGCAGATACATCATTCGGTCAACTCCCGTACAGTTTCAGGGACTGTAGAGAAGCAAGACCCATCCATACAGGAACCATTAACTACCTTTTGGTAGCTTTTATAATTTTATTGCTCAAATTGAAGATATTAGAGTATGTTTCATAGAAGAGAATGCAAAGAGAACACAAAATATCCAATGCATGTTATCAGGGCACAAAGTCTGTTCTTTATTTAGAGGGAAAAAGAAATGTCACTTGTATTTTCAAGCAGCACTAAATGTACATATTTAAAGTTTCCAGATGTAAAACAACATTATGTAATTCCACCAACAGAGACATGATGGGGAAAAATAATTGGAAAGGGAAAAAGCATATAAAATAGGTGTATATTGGGTGACTCTCTCTTTCAACAATTAATGGAGACATTAAGAAAAAAAGATCCCCAAGAACATTTTGAAACATTTTAGTTATTGAAATAAATGATGATGACCTCAAACCTAGAAATAAATTGTTTGGTTTTGTTAATATCTGCTCTAAATCTAAGTATTAACATCAGCCCCAAGGGTTTGTTGGTGCCTGACATTTTAAGTATTCTATTATTAATAATAACTTGAAATAGATGCTAGAAGATGGTCATACATCGAAGCCAGATAATTTGGCCGCTAACTATTAAACTATAACAATACATTAAAAAAATCTAAAAAATAATGAACATGCCTCTGATGTGTTTAAACTCACAAATCCTGAAAGAGGCAACAGTCTGAAGCATATGTTGCTTTCTCTCCAAGGACTGTAAATCTAGCACAGCCACTATTTCTTCTAGACTTTTCCTTTTGCTAGGATTCTGTGCCTGCTTTTTGTAATATGTGATATCATGTCAGCAATATAGGGTAAAATTGAGTATGGGAGTCCCACATTTTACAATAAAATGCCACATGTATGTGCCTGAAATAATTTCCTCTGTTTTGTTTTCTGGGTCCCTATGTGCACTTTCTGGCACTTTCCTGTTTGACTGCGGAAATATGTTTTGCTGACAGTTTTGTGGCTCTGTTCACTATGTTTACACTCCCAGGTCCTTGCCTTGCTTTCTGCCAAATATGCCCATTTAATATACACTGTCTCTGACTGCTTTTAACCCCAACACTCTTAACCTTGTACCTACATATACTTTTAGGGGAAATAAAGCGGAGTTTTCCCTCCTTCTGAAGAGCTAAATGCACAATATGGGTTTTCACATGACGGTAACAATAGTAATCATATTTAACTGTCTTCATCTTCAAAGCATGATACAGATCAGATCAAATTAGTCCTCTGTGTAACACCACAGACAGAAAAGACTTGGTTTGGGGTACAGAATCAAATAATGATAAACATTTCTATAGAATACATATAGCATTTAATGGAACGCATATAACTTAAATGGATGAGATAACATTAAGCACACACAGAATGGAGAAGTACCTTTGGATCCTGAGTGGGTTAACTGTAGGCAGAATTGTGTCTAGCCAAAATTGTAGATCTTTTTGGGTCAACTTTCTAAGCTCTTACATTATTTGCTAGTGTGTCCAACATGTATTTCATAATCTTCAGAATCAGATATCCTGCTGCCCTCACTTTCCATCTTTCTCCTTGCTCATAAACATGGTGACTATGATGCAGCATCTCCCAAGCAAAGCAAAGGAGGAAGGGATGCAACACCAGTGCTTGCACCAGGAGTGTGGAGCTGAAGAAGAAACATATTTGAGGTGATGCTTTTGTATTTTTTGTATTTTTAAAATAAATGTAATATTTCAACAAAGATGTCTGATGTGTAAGCAAGGGAGAGTAGACAAGATGTTTCTCTGGTTTTAGGGTGACACCTTGACTCCATATCCTCCTTTGCACAGCTGCATAGGTCTGTTCTTCTGGTCAAAGAGAATAAGCTTTCTCTAAAGAAATTATATCTAAATCTTGTCAATACTTTTGTTCAGCTATGTACAAGGGTAACTGTAGAGCAATTGAACAAATTATTGCAATAGAAATACAACAAATTAGCCTGGGGCCGCTCCCCAAACACACTTGTCCCGAAGATCTCCCATGTTTCAACTCACAAGACTGTAACAGATCCTTCTGCATTTCACATAGACTCTGATGTTTCAGCCTTCCATTTTATGATGTGAAAATACTGATAGAGTAAAAATGTTGGTAACATTTATTAATCTCAAAGTTGGATGTGTTTTTTCTCATTTTTCTTTCATTAATATATTTTCTTCTCACTTAAATTTCCACTTTTCCTCTATCTCCTTTTTCTTTTTCTTCCAATTTGCTTAACACATTTTGCTCTTTAGATTTCTCTCTCTTTCCCAGTTCTTCAGCTTCTCCATTTTCCTGTATCTTTCTCCTTTAGTATATCCTTGCAATATTTTTCCTGTAGGTCGTTTTGCCATCTTTACCTCAGAGTTTTTGTCCAAGATACTTACTATCCTCCTTGAACTCCAGCCTCCAAAACTATTGGCTGGGTTGCCAACAAGCACTGACAAGTTTACAAGATCATATAGGTGTGATCTGCACCACATTGCAGTGCTCATTGTATTGGTCACGCTTCCTAGAGACACTTTAAGCTAGATTTGAATTACTTCTATGAAGGCTAAGTGCTACCTGTGAGCTTTGGGGCCAGGTACGGCTATGTTGTAAACTTTAAAGTCCACAATGAGTCACCATAGAGTGACAGGAAAACAGTTATGACACTAGCTTCATGCAGTCTCAAGAGAGGTGATCCTCAGTGAAGAGAAAGAGGCAAGAGAGATATTGGAGACCTTTTGGAGGTCAGGGAGAAATATAGGCCAGTGTCAGAAGTGAGAGTAAAGCTAACAGGGACGGAGGACATCATGGCTTGTAAACCTGCACTTTCATGAGTTTTTCAAGTAATCTGACTAGCTGACATTTACAGCAGAATGCCTCAGGAGACATTGAATGCCTGAAAAACTACAAAACCAACAAAAATCAATGTATGTAGCATCATCAGAGAAATACTCAATCCTATCTCAGTCATTAATGCACTAGATGGAGGGTTGGCAGTATAATTTCTATTAATTATTGGGGAAATGGAAGGAGGCTCAGCTTGGTTTCCCCTCTCCAAACACACGGTTGATTGGAATAAAGTATCACTGTTGCTGCTTGTATCTGCAGTTCATTTTATAAATCACTGCGAAGTGACACCAGAAAGAAAATTTGTGATGTTTTTGTTAACATGGAAGCAAGGGGACTTTGCTCAGAAACAAGAGCTACTTGCCTAAGGGCAACTTCTGGGGTGAAAAGAAGGAATAGAAAGGGGTGTAGATCTGATCAAAACTCTTAACCTCTAAAATGTGGATATAACACTCTTTTTTTTACCCTATATAAGTAATATTTTCCAGGCCAAGCTATGGACAGCTTTGATCCTTCCCCATGTAGCTGTGTAGATACAATAGATAGCTGCCCAGTATCCAATTCAGGCCACTTAAATCCAAGCCATGTTGGTCAAATCAAGACATCAAGGTAGTTTATCTAAACACAGCCAGCTCAAGTCTTAAGTTGTGTATCTGCTTCAGAGAGGAATTTGATAAATTTAGTACAAGTTTCAGGCAAAGTGATGCAGCATATCTATATCTATATCATCTATCTCTATATCTATCTATATCATCTACATCTATATCTATATCCAGTTGATGATGACCTTGTTCCCTGCAGGGGGGTTGGACTAGATGACCTTTAAAGGTCTCTTCCAACCCAAACTATTCTATGATTCTATGATTCTATGATTCTATGATTCTATGATTCTATATTGCTTTAGGAGAGGAGGTGAGTGCTAGGACAGATGACATAGCACACAGTGATCTGTCCCTAAAACAGACGTAACTCAGAAGGGCCATACTGCAGTGGTAGGTTTGCTCAACTGTAAACACGACAGATGAGTCTGGGACATCGGCTCACCTGTGCAGGAGCCCTTCACAGCCCAAGACAACCTCTGTGGGATAGGGAGATTCCAAGGTAAGTCTTTTGTCCCCTATCCCTCTGACCTTGTGTGGGCAAAAAGGGGCACAACAACTCAGTTCCCCAGCATAAATATTTTGTGCTGTACCCAGCCTTCTATTTCTAGATCAAGAAATAACCCTGAGACTGTCTTCATGTCTTCTTTTTTATTTATAAAATGGGACTGCAACACTGGGAATATTCATTTTAGGATCCAGCCATGAACAGCCGTGCGTATAAGATCATGTCAGTTATCTCACTAGTTTACTAAGTAGAGTCAGGATGGATCTTTTTCCTGTCTGCAGTTAGAATTTTGTTTTTCTGAATTTCGGAGAAAATCAGGAAATGGAAAACATATCTTAGAGCTATGTTTTGTCAAAGATGTTTTCTTCATTTTTTTAATCGGTTCATCTTGATCAAGATTTTCCAAGTAAATACAAGAAATTATTTGGCCAAATTAATCCCGAGTGTATCTTAGCCTTTTGCACTGAAGGATTTAACACAGAGCCAAGCAGTTCAGGATGTTGGAAGAAAGTGGGTTTTGAGTTACTAAATTAGTCTCCATAGTGATTTTCTTGCCATATATTAAACAAGCAAGAAGACAAAACACACTGGGGAAGACTCTCCTCTAGCAAAAGTAAGCGTAACCGTAATGGAACAAGTTTCACTCACATGTGTGCAGACATTGTTTCAGTGAAGAATAGATTATACTCTAACAAAACAGCTTCAAGTTTCTGTGGTGTGGCATCTCACAGAAGGTGTAAGGAAGGATGTAAGGAAAGGTGCCTAGGGAAAGGAACAGGAGAAGTAGGAGAATGGGGGAAGGAAAGTCGTGGCAAAAGGTGCAGTGAAGTTTGGTTTTGTTTTGTTGGGTTTTTTTTTGCTATGGGGCATAAAGTGATTTAAAGTTGGAGTTGAAAATTGCATAAAGTTTAAAATAAAGCCTTGATGCTGACATTTAAAGTTCTTTGCTTAATTTATGGCAACTACAAGCATTACCTGCCTCTTTTCTATAATAGACATACTAACACTTATATAGCTTATTGGAATATTTTGAACATCAATTGCTTGCCATCAGTATAGAATTTTAAATGTACAAGAAATAGTGCAGTTGATTATGCTTATATTTATTTCACAAGTAAATAATAATGCTTTATATAGCATACTATGATAGTCCAGAAAATTTACCCGTATCTTTAATACTAACTATACTTTTAAACATAGCTTTTACATCAAGGAAAGTAGATTTAGGATGCTTTGAAAAGTCCTTCCTTAGAGATCTGCATCTGATTAAGAAATAGAGAGATTATGTTTTCACATTTATACTTTATTTTATGGGATGTATTTTATGGGATGTATTTTACTTTAACTTGTAGGCACTTTAACTTGTATTGCATTAATTCCAGTGGAGTCCAGGGCATCACACAATACTGTGGGAGTTCCTAAAGAAAGCTTGAAACAACTCTTAGTCCTCTAGCCACTGTATTTCAAGTTATGTTGGATTCCTAAGATGACTGCCTGAAGTGTTCAGACTGTAGAAAACAGGCATTTATTTTCAGAAAAGCCTTGTGTTCTTTCTTATTTTCTGTTTTGCATTGTCACAGTATGATGAATGTATGATGTTGGTTAAGCTGTAGTCATAAAGAACCAATAGTTTGCCTAGGTAGTAAAGCATGAATGAAGAACTAGGACTTACCCAAGAACTGAGTATTGTTTTCCCACTTTTTAACCTTTTTTTTTTTTTTTTTTAATTAGGAAAAGGAGAAAACTTAGGCCAGGGGAAGAAGGAACACTCAAGAGTAAATCTCAAGAAAAAAGAAAAAAAAAGAGATAATTAATTTTCTGGGAGCATACATTTAGGGGTTTGACCACAATGCCTGCATGAAGGAAAAAGGTACTTCTGTGTACATTCAAGATATTGCCTTAAACACTACTAGGACTCTCAGATGTTAAGCAGAATTTGTCGTTTGTTGTTAGTTTCTTTCTAAATAGAGAAGATTTTTTTCCCACTTCCCCTTTACCTCATGACATAAACCTCCTGAAAGGAAGAAAGGAAGGAAGGAAGGAAGGGAGGGAGAGCAGGCAGAAGGGCTTCCATTATTTCTCATGTATACTAGTGCAAAGGAGAAGGAACTTCTGAGCACTCATTGCAGCTATGTAGCAATAAGCATTTTTGAGGTCATGATCAGTGTCAGAAAATACCTGGCTTGAAGAACATACGAACTGTGTTTGGGTGGATTGGGGAAATTAAAGTCTCATTAGCTTTTTGCCTTGACCTGGGAAACTTTCTATCTAGACTTGGCTGTTTTATAGCTCAGGCAAGGACATGTGTGTACTCAGACAGGAAACGCAAGAGTCTCAGACAACCTCTCAAGCAGGCTCCTCCCTGGCCATTGGACAGTTCTGACATTCTGGAGTAGACTCGTGTTGTTTTCAACCTCTACTGTAAGTTAACCTATCTGTACTGCAAACTAAACAGCTTATTTCTACTGTTCAATTTTGCACTAGAATGGAACAATGAATACTGTGCATACAGATTAGGTGGGGACAAGCTTTAGGTTGCACTAAGCTAATCAAACTGGATGTACTAGTATACAGAAAAGAGTTTTGAAAGTCACCCGAGAAGCTGCAGGCTTGGGTCTTAGGGTACAGAATGCTTTTCAAATGACTTGGTTTACAACTTTCAGAACAAATACTTCAGAGATTTCCAGCTTCCGGAAATGCTGAAAATGCCTGTGAACAGCTTTGCTTACAGTATGTTACGAGTTCATCTTCTCTCCAAATTGGAGATGTGCAGTCACAAAGAAGTAACAGTAAAATAAAAAAAAAAAAAAAATTAAATGGTATTTGAAGCTTCATATAGATTAGCAGAAAAGAGAGTGTACTTAATGAGATAACATTTAAGCCCAGTAATTAGAATTCAGTCTCCCACAGCTTTAGGAAGGCTCCAAAAGTGGTTAGAGTCCTTGTCCAAAATTACTGCAATATGATGCTAATTGAGAGCATATCAGACCCTGGGAGTAAATAAGAGAAACAAGAACAACAGCAATGAAAGAATCCCATGTTTAGGCTAAATAGCAGTTACATAGCCTTGAGATTCTGTAGCACTGGAATATCTTATCCCTCTTTTGTGTTTTGATAGCTAAATATAGACAAGTATTGCTGACAGGAGCAATATCTGTCATAGACATTACTGTGTCTTTCTTCACTTAGTTTTTAACCAAATTATTTTATTTACATCCTGAAATAATTATTTTGCAGGGCTCAATTTATAGTTGCATAGGAGAGTGGTGGAACACTGGGACAGGTTGCCCAGAGAGGTGGTGGATGCCTGGAAATATTCAAGGCCAGGCTGGACGGGGCTCTGAGCAACCTGACCTGGTTGGAGATGTCCCTGCTGCTTGCAGGGGAGTAGGACTAGATGGCCTTTAAAGGTCCTTCCAAGCCAAAGTATTTTGTGATTCCATGATTCTATGCGAGTGAAAAACACTCATATCGTGATGCAGGGCATACATATATTTAGAGTGAGTTAGACTATGAAAAGCATGACTTATTTAGAGCAGAGGACTGCAAGAGTAACCAAGTTACTACAGCCATTGTGTTGCTTCTGCCTATACTGGAAGAGGCAGAGTCCAGCCATTCAAATACAACATATTACTGTAGTAATTAGTCTGCTTCCTCCCTATTTTTCTTGCCATGATCACGTGAACAGGAGTCCAGATCCCATTGTGGGAGGAGGTGGGTGGAAGCATGCAGAGCTCACCCGTTAGACTCTAGACATGGGTCTCCAGCAGCATTGCAGCAGGTATGGAAGAAGAGGAAGGGGTTTCTGGTTGCAAAGAGTAGGTATCAGGAGGAAAGTTTCTGCCCCCTACAAGACTCCTGCAGCCACACTGACCCCTTATAAACCCTCTGAGCCTCTTGCTTGGGTTAGACAGCCCTGTTTTTCCAGAGGGCAAATATTCTCTATATTTTTTGCTGAGCCTGTGCTTATTTTTCCTTTCAATTCTATCACTAGTCTTAGGTTTGTAGTGACTGATAAACGCGTATGGCATAGTTATATCAGATTCCTGTTGGTTGGTTCCCAACAGAGTGAATATTGTCAAAAAAAGTTGAAAATTTAGTTTAAGTAATTCTTTTTACCAATAGTCTTATTCTTTTTGGGTTTACTAGTTTGCAAAGTGATTGTGATGTTTCAGAGTAATCACAAGCTAAAAAATAATTGAGCCAAACTCACTGAAACTGTCAAGATAAACACAAAGACTTAAATTATTGGAGTCATAAATCTTTAACAAGCATATTAATTCAGCCATTTGCTTCAGGTATGTTAATAATATTCTATGAATTCCTAGAATTAGTATACCTTATGCCACAAAACATCTGACTGAAAAGCAGTAATGGGTTTTGCATCTTTTAAAACTATTGCATTTTTTTTTTAGTGCTAGTAATTCCCAATTTAATGGTTGCAATGCCACTAAAATTAATTACCAATTAAACATCCTGAAAGAAATCCACAGAAAAGCCACTATTTGCAATGTGAATTTATACACATATCTGAAATGGTAGAGCACCTGAACCACAGATGGAGGGTGCTTAGCTCCAAATGGAGCAGACTATGTGATTTTACAAGTGTTTCGAAAATTGTCACCTGATTTTGGCCTAGGTCTCCCTCTGACATTGTTACATGTCCCTTTGCTCACTATCTGGAAGCTTCAGCTGCAAAATTGACTGCGCCATTTTATACCCGTAACTCTAGCAGAGGTCACCTGGGGTTTGGATGAAGTCAGAGAGCTGCAGACTTCCTCCACAGGCTGCGAGATGGCTAGATAAGAGCTAGTTCATAAACCAGAGCGCATGAGCAAACAGAGCTTGCAAAAAGATCCAGGAAGACCTTTGCTCATCATTGTGTTTCTCCTTAGTTAACAATACATCTATACAAACAATTCAACTTGGCTTGCTCGGGCCATCACCATTTAAAAACAATTCTGCATAATACTGATAACCTCCCATGCAAGTGCAAAGTAACCTAAAAGGGGCTTAAAATAAGCTGTGGCCTTCTCCATCCCTTCTTCCCACTTAAAAAAAAAAGTCAGTACAGGAATCAGTAGTAGCTTCCCACACAATTTCTCCCTTCTCAATATTCTGTTCACAGTTCACACAACTGCTTCCAGGATCCCAGCGAATGTATAGCTGAGCCAGTTTGGACACAATTGCCCCTTGAAAACTGGAATTGTTCTCGTAAGCTTTGGATAGTTGACTAATTCCTGCTGAGAATAGCACTGCTTACTCTTTCTTTACAGTCTATTTATACTCCCACTTTCTTTTAAGTTTAAGAGTCTTCTACTCCGAAAGATGAATGCTCTGCAATATTCAGCACAATATGCTTCTGATTTAAATTTCCTTTCCTTTATTTTCAAAATGAATAATTCCATCTGCTTTTCACCCATGAGAACATCTCTGCAGTCATTTTTCACTTCATTTTGTTCAGTTAAGGTGCTCAGTGACATCAGGTTAAAGCAAAAGGGGAATGAGGCCATTTGAAAGATTGTTTAAATGCTGCCTTCTTGCGTCCTACACTCTAAAGTGTCTCCCTGCATCATTTGCAAAGATAATTATGTGAAAGTAGGTAAAAACAACATTTTAATAAACACATACAGTAAGATTACTTCAGCTTATTTCTATGGTTTATCTATTATGATTTTCCCATTCAGCACCTCTTTATCACTGGGCTAAAACATAACAGAAAACCCAAATTTGTTGATTTGCACTAATGGAAAGATATTGTGATATCTCTATATAGAGATTATTTGTTACCTCCTGTTCCATCTTACCTCTGCCGTGTAAGGCGAGTGTATCTAGTTCCATGTTTTGCTCTGGACTCAAATAGATGTAAGAAGCATTTATCAGAAACAAAATTACTAGATTATCACCAGGATCTTCTTTCCCCATAGAGTCGATATTTCTGTAGAACTTTTGTTGGAGAGTTGCATTACTGTATTTCTTACTACACTGGAAGTCCAAAAGCAAGAAGGCATTAGTCTGATGAGCTTGGGTATAGTTTCCTGAATTAATACCACTTCTTCACCAGAGACGTAGTAGCAGACAATTGCATAATGAAGCTGTCTGTCTTTATTTACACAATGTATTTCTGTATTCAGCAGGCCAGAAAGAATAGTTCTGTGTAGCAGCTGTCATTGTGTTTTTTGCTTATCTCTGTCCTGTCTGCCAATGTTATAATTCACCAGCTGACACCCGCCTTGGCAGCGACCGATCACAGTGACTCAGTGCCAGAGCAACAACAGTGCTCTGAACTATGACACGATTCATCCCTGTCCCAGTCAGCAACAGGGCATTCTTTCAAATTTTTCACTTGTTTTTTTTGATACACTTGGTGGCTGCAGGGCTGCAGCGAAAGGGAGCTCTGGGAAACAGTTAGGGCTCTGTTACACACAATGGCAGGGGTCTGCGGGAAGGCAGGCAGGACTGGTTGGGAAGAGTGATGGCAAGGGCTGGAAACCCAGAAAGAGACTCTCTGGATGGTTTGGTTTTGAGGAATTGGGAGAGAGGCTGGAAAGGCAGTGATCAAGCCACTTTGCCACAAGACTTGAGGTGTAAAGTTTGGTATTTCTGACCGCGGCTTTGTGCAGAGGGGCAGAAGCTCATTGACTGTAGTGAGAGCGCTGGCTGCGTCAGAAGATAAGCCAGGGAAAAGGCACCAAGTAAAGATTCATGTATACTTTAAAAAATGATGCACACAGATCTAATGCTTTTTTTTTCTTCTTTTTGCATTAACGTTTCCATGAACATTCTTCCCCAAAATTCTAGGTTTGTTCCCTTGAATATGCATAGAAAACAAAAATAGATGATAACATACTGATGAAAGAAATGCGCTTTTTTTGCCTTTGTTTTGGATATTTTATGCCAAAATCTCTTTCTGTATCTGTTCCCCAGAGGATATAAAGCTAGAACAACTGTCAGTTGTGTATACATAGGCTTGCCTGCATGAGAAAGTTGCATTTCAACCAGTATATAACCCACATGGACTATTTCAGTTTAAGAACCACATTTATTAATCAACTGGAGCCAATCTGAAATACAAAAGCTTGAAACTGAAATTGCAGCTTCAGACAAGTCTATGGTTCACAATTTAAGATAAGATATTATCTTCCTTGCAGTACCCTATTTTAACTGAGAGAATCTGAAATATATCATGTTTTCATTGCTAGAAATCCTGTGTTGAATTGTGATACTGACCAAAGTAACTATGTTGGTTGTTTTGTTTTGTTTTTTTTCTGACCATTCTAAGTTCTATTTGTGAAGTAGGAACAGGAAAAGAAAGGAGAGAGAGAAAAAAAAAAAAAAAAG
>WHYT01017210.1:428995-452079 GCA_009806455.1 Tetrax tetrax | reverse complement strand
GGGAAGGGGAAGGGGAAGGGGAAGGGTGAGTTAATTAAATTGTAGTGAGCAGGAGAGTGTCATCAGAGTAGTCCAAATCTTAGAGTCACTTCTTGCACAAGGACATGCCTGATCACAAGGAATTGTGCTGGGAATGTGTTAAGAAAGGAGGGAAGTGAATGGAGCAGGATGTGATCACCCTGGAAAGCCTCCATTGTGCTGCATCCTGATGGGCTGCCACTGCCAAGTGCAGAGCAGCACCCAGCTACCCAAGTAAGCAAGAAATGAAAAGAGCAGCAATGTCAAAGAAGGAAGGGCATGGGGCCACATGGACAGGAAGAAGTGGTTGTGAAGAATCTGTCTTCTGCCTTTCATACACAAACTCCTGGGAAAAGAGAGAGTCCTTAAATACAGGGAAAGGTCTTAGGAGACAGCTTACCTGTAAGTGAGAGGAGTTTGCTTGCCTTTAACTGTGAGTTGGTGATTCATGCAAACATGTTTGGGGAAGGACGAGGAGGGGGAAGGTCATAGCAGACTAATCCATCACTGACACTATCACTGGGAGAGGAATTCAGATGTTAGAATTAATCCAAACCTCTGAAGTGAGCTGTGGCTAATAGGTGGTCAGCAATCTTTTGCAATGTACTAAAGATCAAACATTAAGTTCTTTGGAACTGGCTCTGAATTTTTAAATGTTACAAGGCACCTTCAGTCTCATGGCTCCTTTTTGAGGACATCAGTTCAACTGTTAATTCTGGCCACCAGGGTGAATGAGACCAAAGCTGTTCTATCACCTGGTGGCAACATGGGGATCTATGGGAACACTGCATATAGGATCTAGTTGGTTGAGACAAATTAATTATGTATTTAAACGTGGGCTATGTCCTGGTTCCCCTGCGTACCTCAGGATGTGTATTACTGTAGGCATTTGTTATTGAGTTCTCTTGTCCAGAACAACTTCTGACATTTCAGTTAAGTGGAAAAGGAGGGTTACAGTTTTCATTCCTTGTGAAAACATTTATTCTCAGAGCCTGACGGAAGATTATGTTGCTGATATGCTGATACATGCAACACAGTTTCCACCAAGACCTGTGACCTTATGAAAAGAACAATTATATGAGAAACACCTGCACTGAAAAACAACACAAAGCGAAAAATATAAGCCTTGAAACATAATGAATGGAACAATAAAGTGACTGCATTGAAAACTATCATATAGTCTTGCTTGTCATTTTAATATTCCTGTATTCATGCTAGTCTGATGGAGTTAATAGTGGAAGAACAAGCTGGAGAAAAGCAATACAAGAATCATATAACTGCTCCTGTTGCCAACATATGATCAAGACTGCTTTTTTTTTTGATAATGAATTCATGATTTACAAAATAAAAATTCACAACATTTATTTTCAGCATTAAAGGATTTTAATGTCAATTTCACTACAGATATAATTAAACTGCACTTGCACATTTATTAAATGCTTTTGCTACTGAATCCCACTGATATAAGCATGTTGAACTGAACTAAAAAGACTGGAAGACTCTTTTACTTCCCCGCTTTGATGATGCATCCTAGGAGTAACAGCAATTAAAATAGTTTAATCCCAGAAGAGAGACCTGGAAACCACCAAAAGAATCCAGAGAGGAAAAAATAACAGTGGAAAAGGAACACTTGAAATAGAGGGTTTCCCTGGCATACACAGCTTCCCAGTGACTCCTAACATTGTTTCACTCCCCCAAAGGCACAGAGCCCAATGTCTGTGGCAAGCTTTTGTAGAAATACTGACTCCCACCGTGCCAAGGAGAAAGAAAGAGGAAGAGAGAGAAAAGACTATTTCTGCATTATGGACCAACTTGGAAACTTTAATTATTGAAAAGAAATATTCAAGGACATACAGAAAGACTTGGGAAAATGGAAACAAAGGTGAGAGGAGACAATTGTGAAGAATTCATCATTCTGGCAATTTATTAACATATATAATTTTTATTGTTGCCAACTGAAAATTACCAGAAAGCCAGCAACTCAAGCAGAGGATGAGAAATGGAAAAAGCAGAGAAAGGAAAACTTGAAATGACACCACTGGAATGAAGGCAAATATGTGCTTTAAAAGCTGGCTTGGGAGAAGAATCAAAAGTCGCAACATAGGATGCTTGCTGTATGAAGAAAAGGGCACTTCCACTCTGAAACTGAACAATGATAAATCGTGCAAGAAGAAAAAGTGAAACAAGTTCAGATGCCAGATTCTTTCATTCTTCCATTCCTATTCCTAATGCAAGAGGAAATAGGTAATAATTAGCATGCAAGAGCCAAGGCTTAGTATGCTTAGGGAACTGTACAAAGCTGAGACATATACATGGGGGGAGATGGCTTAACAGAATGCAAAACAAAGAACACAATGAAAAGCAAAAGACACAGTGAAAAGGTTCAGTGAATAAACAGATAGATCTGTCTCAATGTCTTTAAACTCATAAGAATGGACTTGGTACTAAGCAGAGACCTGAACAAGGGCTGATATATGAGCTACACAGCCCCAGATCCAGAGATATTGTGACTCAGACACCACCAAGTCATACTTCAGCCCAGCTGAACAAGCTCTTGCTTGTGTGAGTACTAATTTACTGCTAGCCTATAATAACAGAAAAAATTCCTGTTTCACCCTGCAGTAGTCCAGTTGTTCGGTTAAGCAACTGCATTATCTAGCAACTGAATTGGGTAAAACCAAAGTATCAGCCATTTCCTTTTGACCTGCTCTGAAGAGTAAGTGTACAGGCGATTAGCTGTCATTATGTCCGGGGCTGGAAGCTGAATAACCTGAATGTGTATTTTCTGTCATGTTTCCTTGCATGAAACCAGTGAAAATTTTGCCAAATATTTATTTTTACTTATTGAGTAATGCCTTCAAATCACTCTCTATCGAAAGAAGATTATGTGCAGCTACACTCCTAGATCCAATGAGACAAAAAAAAACCTCATACAGACTTTTTCTTGTGGATTTTGGTTTTTCTGACATGGAAGTTCCTTTAATGTTGGTTTTACTTCTCTCCTCATAGGCTATAACTTCATAATGCTATATTGCTATTGGTGATGAGGATATGACTTTTGAAAATTGCTTCCTGAAATTTAGTGAGAGACACAAAAAGATTTGGGCCAGATTCGCAGTAGATGAAAAACAGTGTAATTTGCCTAATTCAGTTAAGTATCTGTCTCAGATAATGCAAAAGCCACACAGTGGCTGAACCAGTGTTGAGGTGTGCGGCTCAGGCTCAGATGTCCATCTGTGTTTAGGTGATCCATTGACCAACGTTATTATATGATTTCCCCAGAAAAGGTGTCTAGGCAATTGGCCAACATAAGTAACTACCTTAAACTCTAGACCACTGTTCAACTACCCATTGCAGCTAACTTGGTTGAGAGTGATCTTCAACTTGAGAGCAGAATGAAATTAACTGTTTTTTTCCCTTACCTTGTGGATGAAACAAAAACATACCATTCCCTGTGGATGGAGTTGCTATGCTATTCTATTCTGTTCAACTCCATCCCATTATATGTTCATTACCTTAATACTTGAATACATCCAGCTGCTGTATACCGCAGCCATATCCATGATTTCTTTTGTCTTCTCAAGGGAAGAAGGACAGATAGGAGGTTATTTTGGTTTTGGGATGTGAGTTTATACTAAACGCAGAGGATAAAGGGAGAAGGAGGCTATTAAAAGCAGTTTTTAAAAGCTCTGTTTTCCCCAGGGAGTACATTCTGGTCTTTGAGAAAGCTTTTTTCTCTTGCAAAAGTATACTTCACCATCAGTTTTACTCTTCCAAAAGAGTGGAAAATATGCATCTTACCATTTCTGGTAATCTTGATATGCCTTGGACCACTTCAATGCTTAAAAGATGATGATGCATACTTTGAACTTGATTCAGCACCTTCTTTGAAGCCAGTATAAACAACAGAAGATGCAACTGATACTACTCCTGATTCTCGAGAGATGCACACTGCTTTCTGTATTGCTTGGCATTTCTGATAGAGACAGCTTCATTCCCAGATCTGCTTTGCTTTCTTTTATGCAGCTAGCTGACTCTGAAATATCTGCAAACAGAAAACTTTTCTAATTCAGATAGCGTTAAAAAAAATAAACTGGAAGTTATTGATAAATTTCATCTAGCTCAGACCTTAGTATTTGTTGTTTTACCAAAATATTTGCACCATAAATTAAAGCTCAAAAGTTAGGACACCTGCAAAAACAAACTGACCATTGTTTTATTTTTTCTTCTGAATCATTCTTTGATTAGCTTTCCAGTGAAGAACTTCACTGGGAGTATAAGAAGCTATCTTTCTCTGTCCATCAAGCACTTTATGTTTGGTTATTTACTACCAGCTGTTCATGTTAAGAATTACAGAGATTCACAGGGATCTATGAGTGTGTGGTAGGTAATAAATCTGCCAAAGATTATCAAAGTTTGTGTATTTTAACATACTGTGATATGACCTTAATCTCTCTAAGTCTAAAGAAAAAGAAATTCAGTCTCTTTATAAAAGATCCATTATATGAAGATAATTCTGTTTGTGATTTAATTCTGATGTTGAACCTTATTTTTGCTGATGGATTCTTGGCATGTATTACAGAAAGGTTGAACAGGCGATACGTCTTTGTGTTATACAATCAGACAAAACCAGATATTTTCAATGTGATTGAACTACTTCACAGGATCTTGAGATTCTTTTTGTGCTGGAATTTTAAAATGGTAAGCTATTACATGTAAATGCAAAGCATAATTTGCAAAATTACCAAGACTTGCTACAAGTAAAAATATTAATGTTTGTTTGCATTATTGTTAAGGATATTCAGATATACACTACTTTGTGTTTTCTGATCCTAAGCTGAACACAATAGTGGAGGCTTTGCTGCCTTCATGCTTTACAAAATAAGAGTGATGCTAAATCTTAAATCCCTGCAGAACACTAAAAAACAAGGAAAAATGTTCAGAAGGTGAAAAAAAAAAAAAAAGACAGTTTCTTAATGACTACATGTAATATCTTTAAAAGTTGAAAGGTAAGTTTGTCCAACCTTAACTTTTAGAATGTGCCTTCAGATTCTTTCATCTTCATGTAAATGCTGGCCATATCACACAGCTTTTGTCATGGCAATTAATCTGCAGAAAAATTATTAGGCAATTTAACATTATTTGTACTGGAAATACATTGTTCTTTTGTTCCATATTATTAGATACTGATTCTTCTCTTCACGTGAGCTAGCCCCTTTTAAAGTTAATGCTCAAATCCAGTCTGTGGCATATCTCATGACAGAAACCCCATAGAAATCCACAGTAGACATGACAAAATGGATACGTAAATAATTTTAGTTTTCCCTTTCTGTGGAGAAAATTAAAAAAAAATGAACTTGCATCTCTGCATCTCATTTTTCTCCCCTCTTTATTTACATCTCATAATCTTAGGTCAATAATCATCACTTTCACCTTTAAGCATTTGCAAACATACATTTATTTTGCTATATTTTTGTGCAGTATTGCACATAATTTCATTGATTTTTTGAAATATCATAAATACATATTTAAAAAATCATTCCTATTTCAATTAGATATATCTAATATATCTTGTCCTAGACATCTACTGAATTTGTTAAGGCATGTCCTTAATTAAGCTATAAAATCAAATGCAAACAGTTATTTCTCCTTTATTTATGTGCTAGTTTCAAAAAAAAAAAAAAAATCTCATCAAACTGTAGGAAAGAAATGCAAGTTTCTTATTTCTGCCATAGCTTGTCTTTTGCTGGTACTCAGTCACCCTCATTGCACAGACACCACAACAGTTTGAGATCAGATTGCCCCTTTATTTTTACATATAATATTTCAAGCATGAACTGTATCCATTTTATGGATAAAGGACTCCTCCTTAAAATTCACAAATGCTATATGACAAAATCTTTCATTTCGGTTACAGATATCGTTAGACAAATGGTTCTCAGATCCAGGTCTATGTGCTTCCAAAGACTGAGTTCAACTACCTTTTTTTTTTTTTTTTTTTCCCCTGCAGGCTTCCCCATTGCTCAAACACCTTCACTTTCTTACCATTGATTGCCACTGAGGATGAGTCCTTGGTCAAAATTTACTGTATTGAGCTCTGTTGTGGTGGTAGGTCTGTGCAGATCAAAACACCTGCTCTCCATTTCACAAAGTAGTTTGAAGTTACAAGGAAGACAATGTTCTAAGAGAAGACAGGCCTTAGCTAAAAAGACTCATAATTCACCTTGATTCTTGCAGAATTAGGTAAACTAATCTTACATCTCAGGACATATGACTTGTACCAAGAAATGAGTCGGTAGATGAGTTCTTACTCTTCCTCAAGACTATTCCTCAGATGAATACTTTGACATAAATGACCTCTATAGGTTAATCAATTATTATTTGTTCTGATTTATCCCCAAAGGATGGATGCAATAAAGATAAAAGAGAAATATTCTCACACCACTGTTCAGATCCCACAAAACTCTACCCTAGATGCAGAAGTTGTAAGTGAATGCCTTGTTGGTATTCCACCTCTGGTTGTGCATCTTTGTAGTTTGTGGGTTTTATTCCTGAAATTCAGAAGAATACTATACCCTTTATCACTGATATTTCTTGTATTGTACATCTGGTTGAGCTTTTTCTGTCGCATTTTTCATTACTTCACCAAGGCTGCTCAAACAGAGCGGAATTCAGAACTGAGTGCACCTTTAGGATTCTATGAAGATCTTATGCCTAATAAGATGGAAATAGAAAGCAAAGACTATTCTGCTGTTTGTAAATAACTGAATGTTCATTTGAAGAGGGAAAGAATGTGACTGTGTTTGTCGGAAGCATAACAAAACCCCAGTTCATTTATGTCCATTGAATGTAAAGTGAAAGACATGTCTCAGAAGAGATTTTAAAAAAACCCCAGAGGAATAGTTAATGTCTAGAGGTGAAGGACTTAGGCAGTGCTCTTCTCCATACAGAAATATAGATAATCAAATGGACACAGTCCTCAAGTGAGTTTCAGAGTCCTACATCAGGTGTGTATACTCTGTGTTACTAAATGAAAGAGAATAAGGCATTTACTAGCATTCAGCATAGTCAGCACTTAGGGAAGCTTAAGCCAGCCATACAAAAGATTCAGGAACAAGTTCTTCAGGCATCTGTCTCAGGACTACTCCGACATACTCTTATGAAACAGAGATTTAGAATTTGAGTAATTTTCTTATTTCAAGCATCTACAGGGTATTATTTCCTACTGAAATGGTGATAGCCATCCTCTTCGTAACAGCAGTGAAAGTCCTTTTCCAGGGAGTGGGAGCCACATTTCCACAACTCCTGTGTCCACCAAAAGACTAAAGGGAGTTTTCAGTGTTCCCATGCTGAAGCTAGGCTTTGCATGCCTTCAGGGAACTGAGAACTGTCTATTGTAGACCTTTAAGAACAGTAAACTTCAGATAATTTTTATAGCTTTCCAGATCATTTTACTCTTTGTTAACAGTGTGGTTAGATTGTTTCTATCGAGGAACGGTAAGCAATTCTGCAGTTGCTTAGTCTGTAAGGAAATATGTCAATTCAGTAACATGTAGATTTCTGCACAACACTGAGCCTCAAATGGCGCTGCAACAGCTGTTAATCTTAGTGCCTTAGCAGTTTCTTTGAAGAAGTAAAACAAGCATTAGGGAACAGACAAAAGTGATGCAGTTCAAGGTCTCTAGCAAAATGATTGCTCTTTGCTCACTGTCAGACAATGTTTTTGTGTTGTTCATCGGTAAGAAGTGGTTTTTTGACATATAACACTTCTCTCATGCTAGCTTTAGCACCAGAGGTGTCAGCAGCTTGCCCTTCTAGTTTATGTTTGCATGAATATCCAGAAGAAATTGCAGAGATCCTCTCAGACAGCCTGCAGCCAGTTGTGGTCCTGTTTCATAACAAATGACATTTGTAACAGATATCTATTACAGACCAGGAGCTTAATCTTGATTTTGCACCCTCTTGTAAATCAGAAGGAATGCTATTGTGACATTCAATGCATCCAGCTACTATGTTATTGTATTATTACTTAACATTTGTTTTCCACTAGTCCTAGAGGCACAGCAGAGATCTGAGTTCCGCTAAACTAAGTGCTCTGCAAACAGAATTATGATCCCTGCTGAAACAGTATATAGTTTAAGGACTTGTCTCCCAAGGGACACTGGAAAGCTAAAATGAGTTAACTCAATGTGCGAAACTGAATTATGTTTGTTAAAATATACCAAACCCTGCAGGTTCACCCTTAGAAATAATGTGCTTCTGCTCGCTATCATTTTAATCCTGGAGGAGTTAATTATAACTTTTTTGTGTGTTCCTTTTGCAAAATTCAGCATCCAGCTGAATGCAGGTGAGTGAGTTCAGTCAGAAATACTCCCATCAAAAGGAAAAGCAAGTTATTGTCTGTTCAGGACATGAAACTGCAAAATCTGGACTTGGAAAGGTATGCAGGAAGACTAGGACAAGAAGCAAATAATAAAGAGAATCTCTGTATTTAGTATGCTGACTTTCCAGCTGATTTTCTGGATGTGATCTTTGTATAAGCATAGCATCTTCTTTGTGGTAGTCAAGTATGGATTTACTGAAGGAGACAAGAGCCCCCCTCTGTGTAAGTGCCCCTTATTAGCAACGCCCAGTGAAACAACCTGCTCAGAGCTGCAGCATCTCTGAGTGCAGCTGCTGATCCCGTGTGGGTCCCAGCCAAACGGCCACAGTGCATGCTCAGGCCATATGCACAGTCCCAGCACGGCTAGGACAAACCAGACTTACACAAAGTGCACGCCGTATGCAGATGGTTAAGGCTATTCTGGCTCACTACGCAGTTCACATAAAATAAGGCCACTGCATCCTGATGTTTTTAGACTCACAGATTATAAATTATCTGTTTCTTCCCAGATTCCTTGAAGGGAGTATGGGAACCCTAAGTATGTTTAATGTGGCTGTGGTCACCTCTCAGCATAGATGACTCTCCCGTTGATTGTGTTGTGTCTTTCTGCTAAATTTCTTTGCAAGAAGATTGTCCTATTTCTGAGCTATCAAAAGAGTCCTCAAAGTGTCTTAAGATCCTTAGAAAGTCCTCTTTATATTTTCAAATATTCAGTTGTTCACATAGATGATAGTAGGACTACCAACTGTTTAGATTTGTATGACAATTTGTGAATACAGTTGCCATGGCTGTGATAGATGTTTGGATCGATAATGGTAGTCAGGTAAGCAGAGTACTTGAAAATGTTTCTTTTATGAGATACTATGATAAGTATGCATTAAAAAATAGTCCAGAATAACATAAAACAGGAAGGCATTAATAGATATGGTATAATGAAGAGAAACAGAGCCTAATGCAAGAATACCAGAATTCAGTGAGCGTCTTTTGGCTCGTTTCGGTGGGATTTGGAGCAATCCCAAAATACACATCAATGCAGATAGTTATGCCTATATTTATTCCTTCTAAAGGAAAAAAAAAAAAAAAAGGAAAGAAAAAAAAAAAAAAGAGGAATGACAGCAGAAGTCAAAGCCACGGGAAATCTCATACAGACACCAGAGCCATGCTTAGAGAGTCTTATCACTAAGGTACTGTGTAACACTGCATAAACACCTCTCCTGGTATCTGTTGGATCTGGCGATGTATGTTGGTTTGCATAGGTAACACAGAGTCTTTTCTGCAATAGCCAAAGTGTTACCCTTCTGCAATCTATGAACTTTTCTCAGCTTCATGATTTTCATACCTCAGTTCATAGAAGATAAGGACAGTAATTTTTTTTTTTTAATGTGTTGTCCATGTTATACTGAAGTTGATACTAGATCACAGAGTTGCCTTATGGCCTTAAAAACCTAGTAAAATATACTCAAAAGAAAAAGAAATCAATGACATAGTTACTCAGATATCACTGAGTTAGGTACTGCTCTGGACTGAGATCACTCTGCCTGAATAACCTGAGCATACCAGGCTGGAGCATGAATTTTAGAAATCATAAAGTTTAGGACATGGTCAAAGTCACAGAATACATGTGTATATGCATAGGATATGTATGCATTTACATGTATACAAGGGTTTATTCATACTCAATTGATAGCCATAATATGAGTTGCTCTCAAGGCAGTGTATTTTGGGTTTAGTAAGCCATCTTCGTCTTCTTGTGGCTTTTTCTGCACTTCCAAATTACCAAAGGAAAATTTCTGAATACCTAGAAAGGTAAGAATAACATGAAGGAGGAGAATTTGAAGAATATGAGAGTCATGTTCTAACTGGAGATGCTTTTCAAGAAAAAAAGATTTTGACAGCTTTAACATCAGTTGCAGGAAAGAAATCCAGTCCTTGTCAGTGTGATATGAAATCACATGCATGTTTCTGTTTCCAGTACAAATAATGTTAAATTACCTAATAATTCTTCTGAGATTTTAAAAATCTTATATTTGGAAGAAGTGAAGGCAGTGAGGAAGATTCTACCTATGTCCCAGAAACAAAGCTAGTATTTAGTCATTATGAAAACAATCAGCACAAGTAATTTCATTTGTTTATTTGTCTAAGTTGTCTCTCTGACATTAACTTGGGGCCTAAATGAATTTTTACAGTCTCAAAGCATCAGTTTATTGTATCTGTCAAAGATTAAAAGCACTCTTACATCAATTTCAGCACTCTGTAATTTTACATCTTATATTAGATGAATTGTGGAAACATAATTTCAAAATAAAAACCAACACTTTAGAACTGGTAGTGGGTAATTATGGGAAAGTATACGTGCACTGTAGTATAATGAGTTTGCCAGAGTAAAGTGGAAAAATCATAGTCCATCCTGACTAAGAAAAATGTTAGGTTTTCCACAAAATCCACAGTCATGTATCCAAACCGTTCACAACTTCAGCCCAACATGCTTTATAAACTCTTTCTTTTGAGTATAATGAACTAATAGACTAAAGGAAAAAGTGTTAAATTAAAAAGATAAATACATACTTTGTAGATAGAGCCAAAATGCTTCTCTTTCATAACTAGAGAGTAACACAGGAGTAGGACTAGACCCACAGAAATTATTAAATATTAAACAAAGGCTGTCAAACTATTAGTGCACTGCTTATGGCTTATTACAGTGAACGCTGCTGCAATAAGAATGCAGCTCGTTTTTGTACAATCAGATGTGCATTTTTGTACAGATGAATACGATCATATGTGATGTAAGTTTTTAATATGTTTAGAGAACTTACATAGCTAATTCATTAAAATATCACTCATCAGAGTGACTATTAGCCCAAATTTCTATCACTCAAGAAAATAAATTAATTCAGATCTACCAACACAGCAAAACTGTAAGGGCTTTGTGGTGTGAGAAGAAAGGCAGTAGCAGCCACCTTCTTGTCTTTGAACTTCCAGGTAGCTAAGTACATAGTATATATATCACTGAGGTTGCATCCATAAAATGTTTGCATGCTTGCATGGCCAGAGTCATACACTATCAGAGATTAGATAGCGTAAAATAAACAATTAAAATTAAAATTAAAAGTATGTTTTTAATTCATATATGCTTAGCGCATAAAGAAGAGAAGAAAGTCAGTCAAGGCCCAGTTTTTAAATTAAAGCTTTGAAATATCTGGTAAAATTATGTGGAAAAAGCTCTAAAACTTTTTTGAGTTTTTTGGTTCTACATGGTTTACACACCACGTGTATCTCTCCTTTTCAGCCTCAGCTGATCTTCACAGTGAAGATTAAGGATCAAAACTGCTAGTAATCAGTTTCCCTTTGAGACCCTTCCGCCGTTAGAGATTCGTCTGTGTTGTAGTTCAGCCCCGATCCGGACCAGACTACGCAGTCTCTCTCTCACTCTCCCCACCCTCTGAGAGAATAGGGAGAGATAATTTAAGAAAAGAGAGATAATTTAAGAAAAACGACTCGAGGTTTGAGATAAGGACAGGGAGAAATCTTTACCGTCATGGGCAAAACCAGACTCGACTTGGGGAAAACTATTCATTTATTACTACAACTAGCAGGATAATGAGACAGAGAAACAAGATAACCTCCTCCACCCCTCCCACTTCCCAAGCTTAACATGATCTACCTTCCCCACCCGAGCGGCACAGGGGGGAAGAGGGAATGGGGGTTGTGGTCAGTCCATTATGCGTTGTTTTACGCTGCTGCTTCACAGTTGGGGGAAGAACTCCTCACATCCCTCCCCTGCTCCAGTGTGGGGTCCCACCCATACGCCACAGTCCTTCATTAAACTGCTCCAGCGTAGGTTATCTCTTCCACGGAGTGCAGTCTCTCCAGAACGGCTGTCCCAACGGGCCCTCCACGGGCCACAGCTGCATTCAGGCATCCACCTCCCCCGGTGCGGGGTCTTTCACGGGCTCCAAGCTCCAAGTGGATCTCTGCTCCTCCGTGGACCTCCATGGGCTGCAGGGGGACAACCTGCTCCACCATGGTCGTCACCACAGGCTGCAGGGGAATCTTGGCCAGGAGCCACATTACTCCTCCCCCTCCTTCACTGACCTTGGTGTTTGCAGCTGTTTCTCTCACAAGAAAAGTTCGTTCTTCACAACAGGCTGGCAGAAGCCTCTCAGGATCTCTTCATGTTATTCATCCCATCTCATCTCCTCTCCACCTCTTGCATCCAGACCGGGCTGAGTTGGGCCCAGTCGGCCGCCTGGCGGGAGGCCAGAGTGTGAGGCCTGCAAGGCCCCGGAGGCCTGCGCCTCCCCCTCTGGGCCTCTGCCCTTGCTCAGCTTCGTCACATCTTCTCTTCTTTTTTTTTTTTCTGTTTTCCCCTTCTTAAATACCTTATCGCAGAGGCGCTATCATGGGACTCTGCTCCCAATCGGCTCGGCCTTGGCCAGCAGTGGGTCCGCCCTAGGCCCGGTCGAGTCCACTGAACAAAGGGGAGCGACTTCTAGCAGTTTCCTACAGAAGCTACCACCTTAGGCCCCCCTCACTAAGCAAAACCACAACAGTCGGAGTGCTAGAAAACTCATGCTTCAGCTCAGATGGGTTAATATATTATGAACTCTGCTGAATTGTCTTTCAGTTTTGAACTGTAATAAAAATGAGCACAAGGGAAGTTTTATCTAGAGTGGGGCATTTCTTACTTTCCTCATATTCTGTCATTTGACTTATTCTAAGTACTATCTATGGATTGATGTACACAGATATCCTCCTGTACTCCATATTTTAACTGTTTTGTTCCAAGCTGAGATAATAATCCATTTTCTCCTGTAAAATTTGGATTCCACCTCATGCTACAATAAAAGTGAAAAAAAAAAGAGAGTTTTCTGTCTTCTTTCTCTTCCATAGACTTGAAAGAGTGGCAGAATGATATGCATCACACATAGATCAACAAAAATTTCCCACTGGTAGTCATTTCACTTCTTCAAACTCTGCATGACTCCACTAGGATGGGTTTTCACCTTCAGCTTCCATATAATTAACCTTTTCAACTTATTTTGCTCTGCAGCCCATGCCTGTGCCTGTGTCATCCTTAAAAATATGCATCTTCTTCATGATTTAATCATCAGATTTATAACTAGTTTGTCATTTGGGGCGGGGGAGGGGGGGGAGGAGGAAATGGTTGCTATTTAGGTACCATTGCAGACTTCATGACATGATGGGCTTTTTTTCCCCATCCTCTTGTAGCTGCAATAATCACAGTGCCCTTCCTGAATTTCTCTGAGAATTCCTACTTAAATTGTATCTTTTTTAGAAAACATAAACAAGCATGTAGAGCTAGTAGACAATAAAGCATACTTTGTGGTTCATTAACATGAAATGGAAATTATCTCTTTACAAATTATAATGGATTATGTTTGTTACAGTTTCTTTAAGCGCAGCCAAAATGTTTATGGTGTTTTCACAATTTTTTTTTAGTAAATTTGTCTTGACTTAGATGTTTTTTGTGTTTTAGAAGTCTTTAAAAGCTGCAATGTTTCATTATTTAACATTTTTTTCATATTACGTAGAAAACTGTGCTACTAGGGAAAATTTTCCATGTTGTAAGTGGGGATTTGGCCACGTGGTTCTCATTATCTTCAATGAGATTCAGATGCTAACTCACTGCCTTGACTTTGAATATTTATATATATGTGTATACATACTGCTGTGTTTCACTGGAGCTGTTACTCTCTGAGGAACCAGATTGCTTATTTCTACCTGGAAATCTGATAGTGCTTGCTGAATTTTTCTGAAGGGTGTTTCAGGTAAATTTTGATCCACCAGTGATTTCACTGCTCATATGCCCTTGTTATTCACTCTTCACAAATACTTCTTTAAGGAAGTTTATTTTGAGCACTTGGGGAATGAATGCTCATTTTTCAATCAAAGAACTTGCTAAAATAATAGTCATTCACATATGTTAATAGTTACACTCTTTTCAAAAAAGAGATATACAAACATCACTATGTAAGCTAGAAGATTAATCAAGCACCACAAAGAAAGAATGGTGGATTTCTGCACAAAGTCAAAGAATTTATGAAGAATTTCTCTGCTGTTTGTGAAATTATGTGGCACAATAATTATGAACATGCACACTAATTCTGCATTGAAAGCGAAACTTTCTGCACTATCACAACATCTACTCCTAAACAGTGCTTGCCCACCTTCATGTAGGCCAGTACAGGATCCAGTTAAGAGCTCCTTAAGCTGCTCTTCTCCTACAATTCAAAGGAATCAGACTCAGTCTGGAACAGAAAACCTCAGGTGAAGTTCACTGTAGCAGTCATAGGTGTTACTGCACCCAACTTTTGGTACCACCAAAGGTTACAGTCTCTCCTACTAGAGAAGCCAAAAAATCCTATTTTCTTTTATTTCAACTGCTCCATTTCACAGATTGATGCCTCAGTTGCATTTGCTGCTGAATGATTCACATGCTGCCTTCTACCGACCCTGCCAAGAAAGCTGTGGCTGACAGGTGAAGTGCAAAACATCTACTGGGAGATAATAGTTTTAAATCTTTGCTACATTTACTCAAAGAAGGTCAGTCAGAGTTCTTCATTAAAGTGACTTTGTTCTATTCAATGGCTGGCAAGGTGATTCAAGAGTAAAAACCATTGCATTTTTTTCACCATTAGTAGTCAATAAAAATTGACTTCTTAAATGTACATACCTGAAGGTTGGCTCCAAAATCTACCTTGACTCATTTAATGAAAATGTACCTGTGTTCTCTGAATTACTTAGGTTTCACAAATTCCAGCAAGATCAACATAAATCATAAATGTTTGGGACATGTAAATATCAGGAAATTTTCGCTGAGATGTAAGAGGATCCTAAAGTGCCCAGAGTGGAAGTACATGCTCCCTACTTTTCTATAAAAATTATTGTGTCACATGACACTGATGCTGTTTGATCTCCAAAATTACACATGCTTAAATTAAAAAAAAACAAAAAACCAAACTATCCTCAGTCACTAAACTTAACCAGAGAAACTTTCTCTTCAAATACAAAAAGCTCAGTGCTTGAGACATAATAAATTGAGATCTTGAAGAGAAATCTCCTACTTCTTAACGGTATCTCTGTACGATAGGTCCTTTCCTTTCTTCCTGCTTTCTAGGTGACAAAGTTCATTATTGTGAGTAAGGATTAGCAACGAGCTTGTTTCTTGTTGCAGGCAAGACAACTAACTCACTCCTTTCTGAGGAGTATCTCAACTGTCTTACATCTACCCTTGCTTGCCTCTTGAGGCAGTGATGAAATTTCTCCACACCAAGTCTAAGCTGCTCTCAGAGCATATTACACCACTCCAAGATGCTCACTCGGACCCCGCCAGCAGCAGCCAGGCCAAGGCACATAAGTAGCTTTTCTCTCAGCTGCCCACTTTCCAGTCCCTTCAGCAGTATATCCCATATGCAGTATTTACACAGCAAACTGAAAACAAACACAATAAATAGTTTTGCCCTCTACTACAAGGTGCTTAAATACTTATTCAGCAACCAAACATCCAAATAGAACCAGCTTTAAGGATTAAAATTCCAAATAAATTTACAAAAAAAAAAAAGCATATGCTTGTAAGTGCTCTTTTTTGAGTAGTGACCTGATGTGACACTTTATCACCGTAAGTAATCTCTTTTGTCCCTGATACGTCTTCACTGATGCCATAAGAAGTAGCAGGCTCACAGGGCATGCTGAGTAGTGATGAATTGCATCTTTTTGTATAGGGTATACAGAATCTAATTTCCTCCCTTCCCCCTCAGGTACAACCAGGTCCCCTTCTTGTGTATTTGAGGAATTTGCCCTCACTGGCTCAATTTTGCTGCCTCCTCCTCTCAGATGTACAACCTACCATGTGTAGCTATAACATAATCCAGACGTGGTGTTTGGTTTTCATTTGTTTTTTTTTTTTTTTTCATCCAGTGAGCCCTGCTTTCTGCAGCAGAACCATTTTTGGCCACATCAATTACACAATCTTGCATCAATTACACAAACATTTGGATTGTTTGCCACACTGACTGAGTACTAAGTGAGAAAGGGAAACATTCTCATTATAATATTGACAGTAGACACCATATTCTTGAGAATGTCCATTTTTAAAAGGTATTTAGCTTTACACAAGCCCAGACATCTATAATGAAAAAGGTCTATTTGTTCCTTCCCTATCCAGTGCAAGAGCTTTCCTTTACCACAAAGACACCAGTGTTGCAGACAACTTAGTTTCAAATGTTCCAGAGGAAATCTCCTTGAAATCTATTATTACTATATCCACTTTTTCCTATAGACTGTGCTAGGGTCTATCCATATACACAAGATCAGAGTCCTTACACCTTAAGACACTCTTTAACCACCAAATGGTTGTTTCTGAGAACAATTTTTCCCTAATGTTCTGACCTACTTTCTCTGTCTTCATATCTTTCCTTGGATCCCAGTTCTGACCCTCTTGATTAATCAGCACCTCGCTTCTCCTTTTCGGATGTTGATGCACCTTCAGAGCACTTGCAGTATGTCATCCTGCCTATTCCTTTCAGAACAATGATACTGTCTGGGTTATTGCCTCAATAAAGTAAGTTTATGGGAGTGTCTCAGGATTTTCTGCTGTAAGGTGCTAAACAGAGAAATCTGTGAATTTATTTTGTAGCTCCGTGGACAGACAGACACAATGAAAATAAGGAAGACTACAATTAAAAAGGTTAGTTTTCAAATATGAGTTTACTTTTTGGCACATTCTTGTTTCCATGATGTCCTTCTCTCACTATAAACACATCAAGATGAGTTAAAGGTTTTGTTTTCCATATATTTCTGTAAAATAAATAAAAATGTTCCTAGAAAATAAAACTTCAATTGAAAAATTTTCCCCGCCTCTAGAAATGGGTATAAGAACTTTAAATATCTTTAAGCTGGGTAAATATCTTCCTTGTTTTCAGTCTTACTTATTGTATGTTTCAAGTTAATCAGTAAAATTTCTTCTACCTACCTTGTTTTTCCTTTTTTTTTTTTTTTTTTTTTTTTTTTAATCTCTGTAAACAGCTCAGTTACTATCTTCTTGATAATACAGTGCCCAAATTTCAACTCACTATCCAAGGTGCATTTCCTGCAGGGCAAGATAAATAGGTATTATTATATTCCCCCTCCATGGGATGATTTCTCCATGGAGACATTTCTAAATTGCATTGGTGATTTTCTTCCATATCATAATGCAGACTCCTACTGTATCTTGTTTGCTCTCTAATATAATTTCAAAACTACTTTTGACGTTCTCGTTTTCCAGTTTCCCTCCTGCAGTTGTGCAGGGTTTTTGAATGATTTTCTTTATGTCTACCAAATTATACTTTACTAATGTTATTGTCTGTGCATTCATCTAACAACTCTGGGATTTCTTTCTAATTTTCTGTGTTGTCTGTTTTTAAAAAATTCATAGCATATGGAAATTCACTAACATATTTGCACTCTTTCTTCTTCTAGATCATTAATGAATTTGAAAAGCAGAACTAAAACATACTGGAGAAATTTCTCAATATGTAAAAAAATCCCAGTGGAAGTAATTTTTTGGTGATCATCGTTATTTCTTTTGATCACCATGTATATCGTAAGGTTATTTCTCATATTAATGTTTTGGGTTTGTTTTTTTTTTTTAAGCAGTTCTGTGAGATACACAACACTCATATACACACACAGCACTTAAAAAGTGCTTGGAAAGTATGAGAACTGTAGTTTACTGGATTGCAATTTCTGTTTTCTTTCCAACTTTCAAGTATCAAATGTATAACACAGAATTCCAAAGCACTGAAGACTTGGAGAGTTCAGGAATGTCAGAGAAACAACATTAAAAGACAGAAAAAAATAAAACTCCAAATAGACTTACAACAATGAGAAAGAGACTAGATTAAAGACTGAACATCAGTTTCTAGTG
The DNA here is from genome assembly GCA_009806455.1 of Tetrax tetrax. NCBI lineage: Eukaryota > Metazoa > Chordata > Aves > Otidiformes > Otididae > Tetrax > Tetrax tetrax. The sequence goes on along the minus strand of WHYT01017210.1, from coordinate 433,750 downwards.
GATATGGAAGATTTTTCAAGCTTCCATGAGAACTGGATTCTGATTGATTTTTGTTAGCTCACCTCAAAGTTATATTTGCACTTTCTGAGTCTGAATTTAACTCCTGATCTTTGATTATCTCTTTAGCTATTTTGTGTTATTACATACCGAATTGCTTTCTGTAAAAGGTGGTACTTTTCCAGAGCTAGACTGCAATTAATATTTTACAAAATCTATATCACACACTTCTTGATGTAATGAATGTAGCAACATAATTAATCAATAACGCAGTGTGTTATCATTGAAGCACTGAGTTCTGCCAGTAGAACAACGCTTGATTACACTGGGAAGATTGTCATTTAAATTGATAGAGGAAAATAGTAGGTCATATATATATGTAGGTCATTTACATATATATATAAATCTGTTTCACATGGTTTTAATCTATGCAAATCTTTTTTATTTTACAAAACGTTTAATAAATGCTCAGCCATAGGCTTACAGTAACACATACTTCTGTATTCACAACTTTCAAACTTACTAAAAAATATTTTACGTGTTTTGATAATAAATTCTTTCTATAACTCTTCCATAAGATTCTTAACGCAACCACCATGTTTACATATGGTATATCAAAATCAAATAAGACAGTTAAACTACCTTTGGCCCTGCTACAAACACACCACAATAAAAATTAACCATTAAGGAAGGATTAAGTCTTTGACCCATCAAAGCAGTTAACCACATTCATAATCTCAAGGAATTTATCAGTTCAACATATAATTAAGTCCTTTACTGGACCAGATCTCCAGATTATAAGAGCAAAAAGATGGTAAATTTAAACAGGCTCCATTGGCTTGTTTTGTTTTGTTTTGTTTTTAATTTAGATTGTATGGTTCACTTGTTAGCACTTCATTTAAACGTCTTTATGTCCTACATCTTGTACTTTTTTGTACTGAGGGGCACAAAGGTCCACTTCAAAAACTGGAACATATCATGATCATCCTATATGAATAAGTGGACCTATCAGAAAGACCATGAAGCAGGGGATGGCAGAGCCAATTCAGATAGACTGATTTATCTACACTTGAAAGTCATAAGTGGCATGTGCTATAGATCCCGCTGAATGTCTGGCAGACCTGTAACTTCCTTTGTTAAAAAAATATTTCCTGAAACTTGTACAGAGATTAAAATTTGAAAAGCTGAAGGTGTAATTTTTCATAAAGATTAGTTTTAAGATTTCTGTTGTTTAAATTAATAACTTTTACGTAAAGGTACCACATTTTTTGAAAACGATAACTGACCTTCTTCACAGTCTGATCTTCTCATATGTATTATATGGTGTACTCCAACACAGAGACTGCAAAGTCACAAACCACCCATGAGCAAATAGTCTATTTTAGTTTGCTCTCACATCAGTAAAATTTGTCCTAATTGTCTTATGTTAATTACTATTTGCCATAAACTTAGGAGTTCAAATTAAAATATTTTGTCCAAGTTATATAGCTTATATTACTTCAATATATTTAAGATATACATACACTTTAAAAAAAAAAAACAAAACAAAACAACAATCAGAAGTTTAAAAATTCAGTAAGTGAAAAAGACATCTCCACAGCCTTTTCACTTTCTAGAAATTTAGTGTTATATAAAGCATATTTCCATGCCCACAAGTGTCATCACAGCTAAGATTTCAGTGCATTCTTTTTAACAGAAGCCAATCTAAACCGTTTAAACTTTTATTAGTGGAAAAATTATAGTTGAACTCAGATGATTGTATGCAAACTCAGATTGCAGAGGCATTCCAATTGCATGCAACTCCCCTCCACATGTTTAAAAAATGTGGTCACACTTTTCTCTGCTTTTTTTGGTGGCTGTAATGTCACCAGGAGTAAAATTACCATGGCAGCTTGGTGCTTTTTCATTGTGAAATACTTGCATTACATGTCTATTAAAACTGTTCCAAAAGAGTTCCCATTACCTTTATACAAACAAAAAAAAATAAAAAGCATGGAGGCAATTACATTTTGTTATTACTCCTTTTCCAGCTCAGGATTTTTGTTGTGCCACACAAATAGGAGGAAGCATCTGTCCTAGTGTACTGTAAATTCAATCAGGAGTTCACTTGTACAAATTCAATCATGCTATTTCTGATCTACTACGGAAATGTGTTTTGTAATTAAGTTGCCAAAAGTCAACTACACATATTGGTTTTGGATGATATTCAAATCTTCCCAAGAATACCAGAGTCCTTTCCTAATTGGCCAATATTCATTATTTAATATAACACACAGCCATTTCTTTTTATGCATAACTGATTCAGTAGCAATGAGGATTTTTAAGGTCCTTTTACCCAGATTTCATCCTCTGAAACCTTCAGTACACAGCTGCTTTCACAAGATCCTACCAATAAAGCACAAGGTAAGAAAGTCAGTAGAAAGTCTTCTCTTACAGTTGACAAGCTGTGCAGAGGAATATCCTTCCTAACAGAGAAACTCTGATTTGCAGAAGTTTCTTCTTTGATTTCCAGGAGCTGTAGAATCGGACCCATATGTCTGAAACAATCTGGGGCCATTCCTAACATCTTTTGCAGCAAGGGACAATTTTTTGCTGTTCTGTACTGTCAGGGTTACAAACTGTTTTTTCCTCTTTGGGCTCTTTTTCTGCCTTTGCTTAAATGAGTGAGAGTAGATACTTGTATTTAATGATTACACCCTACAGGAAACAACATGTCAAACATATATGTAGGACTCTCCTTCATGATGTAAAATTGATTCTGACATTGAAGCAATATAAAAAAGAGAGAGAATCCGGAATTGTAAACATGCAAGGAGGCCACACCTCGAATACTGTGTGCAGTTTGGGCCCCTTAGTACAAGAAGGAAATTGAGTTGCTGGAGTGGGTCCAGAGAAGGGCAGCAAATTTGGTGAAGGATCTAGAGCACAAGTGTTACAAGGAACGACTGAGGTAACTGGGGTTGTTTAGCCTGGAGAAAAGAAGGCTGAGGGGAGACCTTCTCACTCTCTACAATTACCGGAAAGGAGGTTGTAGCGAGGTGGGCGTGTCACTCTTCCTAAGTAACAAGTGATAGAACAAGAAAGTGGCATCAAGTTGTGTCAGGGGAGGCTTAGATTTGATATTAGGAAAAATTTTGTCACTGAAAGGGTTCCCGAGCATTGGAACAGGCTGCCCAGGGAAGTGGTTGAATCACGATCTGTGGAGATATTTAAAAGACGTGTAGACGTGATGCTTAGGTTTAGTTTAGTTGGTGGACTTGGCAGTGTTATGTTTACAGCTGGACTCAATGATCTTAAAGGTCTTTTTCAACCTAAATAATTCCATGATTCTACTACTGTGACTGTGATACAAGAAAATTAGCACGCATGAATATGTTAATTGGTTGATAGGATGGAGATCGTTTAGTTGGAGGTCAGATATTATTCTAATTGTTGAGTAAACAGGACATAGTAACTCCTGCTGTATTTAAAAGACTTTATAGTCAGTAAAATAGAGATGTCTCTTTCAATTGGTGCAATATGGTTGTTAAGGCAAAAATCAATACATGGACTGATATGTCTGTCTGTGGGTGAGCAAAGATTAGACTCAGCTGATGAAATGCATACATCTGCCATGTAAACATGTACAGCAGAGATGGTCATACCTTTGTAGTCAGTGGAAAGAAATAAAGACTTTAGGATCTGATTCATCACGTTCTAAAATAGATGTCAGAAGTAGGCCACATGTAAATCTACAAATCTGAAGCAATGAAATGGTCATTTATGCCGAATCTCAGCTTCCTTTACTGTGCAACAGTTAGGTTTGTGTTCTTGTTCTTTTCCTGGCTCCTGCTGAGATCAGAATTTAAAAGTGCACAAATAGTAGGAGAAATGTCATGTTTACAATTCTTTTCAGTGTGGTGAGAAACAGGAAGTGACAGAAATAGTATTCTTGGCTGATATTCTAGCAAGGGGCTTTCAGACATTATTCTTGGGGTTTTGTCAGAAATGCTGGTTTTGTGAGTTTGCAAACTGGTAGAAATGAAAATCTGGAGAATCCATCCACTTTGTTTTTCCATTAAAACAAAAAAGGTTTCCTACAACAGGAACAAGTTCCAAAGAGGAAGAAACACACTTAGCAAACAAACTTACATTAAGAATGCTTTGCTGGAAATATTTACACTTTACTTCTGGAAAATTATATAAAATATAGTTTCATAGTGGTATCACTTGAATCAAAGGGTCTCTGCATGTTAAGATATTGAATGAAGGTTCAAGGTTATCCTTTCTGATGAATTTTGTTTAAAAGTACTTGACACATGTTGAAATCTGTTTCTTCCGAAAGTCAAACAAAAATTGGCCTTTCTAAAAATTCCATGAAGTTCAAAAAACCAATATATTTTATAAGGTGGAAATAATACACAAAGTGCACAAGGAGGATCGTCTTCCTAACTTTCTAACAGTTGTGTTATCTTTTCATCACGTAGCCTAGTGTTATTCCATATCTCTTCAATGAGGGTGTGTGAAACATACTTTCAGTCATTCTAGTTAAGGACAGTAAAAATCTTATGGCATGGCAGGAGTACCAGCCAGCCATCCATAGCGTGAGTTCTCTTAATGAGACTTAGAGATGCAGGGTGAGAGTGCTGGGATGACTTATCTCAAATGTATGATACATGTATTTCTTGCTTTAACAAATGATTGGTTTTGATTCAGATGTAGTAAACAAAAATATGCCTTAAACTCTTATGCCAGAGGAAAAAAAAAAAAAAAATAATA
>WHYT01017210.1:413706-428384 GCA_009806455.1 Tetrax tetrax | reverse complement strand
TGCCTACTGAACTGCTTGTGGGAAAACATCTTAACATGCTTTAGACTTCATAGGCCAAATTAGTAATTAGTTACTATTTAAACTTTTGAAGTTGTCTTGGTTTTTTGTTTGGTTTTTTTTTTTTTTCCTCAGAGAGGGTTAGTAGTCAGCCAGCCAGTGCAGGGTGTCAGTAGCCTCAGGGGAGGCACAGTGATGAGTAGCTGGAGTGGAAACCTCTGGGCACAGCTGAACCTGGAAAAGGACAGCTGTCCTTAGCCTACTTCATGCAGAGCCTGCTAAAGGCAGACAGATGGGCTGAATCTGAGTGAGATGCTTGTCTCTTTAACACACACTCTAGCCTGTGAACTGCTGTGTAAATGGGAACACCTCAAGGCCCCCTCCATGAAGAAAAGTGTTCTTTCTTTTACCTACAAGTGCAAGGTCCCCTCCTTGTTCCCTTTTGCCTTCTCTTCCCCATGAAAAGAAAAGTCTAGTTGAATGGCATAGTTTGTGCAAAGAAAAAGTATTTGGGGAACGGGAATGCTGATTTTTGAGGGTAGATTTTAAATGAAAAAAAAAATCTTCAATTTCTTTTTTTTTTTTTTCTGTTTTGTATTTTCATGTTGACAGCTGAAACATCACTGCCACTAAAAAACCGGAACACTCTTGCCATGAGTTCCTCTGGCCACCGAAGTGCATGATAGAGTTTTGTCTCTGTTCCTGTCATTATGTATGAGTTGCTGGTCACCTGTGACCTCAGAATTAGCCCTCTGCACAACCAGGCTGGCCACATAAGATAAAGCTTTAGCAAGATGCTCAGGTCTTTGTCCTCAGGCTGCAAAGCTGATGTGTTTCAGAACCACAGCAAGGAAAGCTTTCTACACTCATATTTATAGTGATCCAAGTGAATGAGGAAGGAAGAAGAAGGAACTGTATAAATTAATTTCATTAGGTTTTCTGTTATGTCCTTTATTGTCCAGACAAATATCTTTCACTGATGCTTGCTAAACACTCACAACATACTTGAACAAAGTTAATTCCTGGCTACTCTTCTCTTTCTGCATTACTCATGACACAGATTTTCTGTAAGTGATTCCTGACTTCAGCCCTGTTTTATTTCTTTCTGACAGCATCCTCTATTTTCATCAGACGTTAGAAAGACTGATGCTCTTTCTCCAAAGAACAGATTTCTAGTTAACTCATCACTGGAGTTTGTTCACAGAAAAGAGGTACTCCAGAGTGATGATACTTTTCAGATATATTTTTAAGCTGATGGCTGAAGGAATTATGCCATGTACGATGTCCCATAAGTCACTACTGCTTCTGAACTAGAATCCAAGTAAATGAATGTCATTACTCTTTTATGTGGCTTTGTGGCTTTTATATGAATGACAGGCATCTGTATCATTTAAACCACTGTATCTAATTGACACATTTGTTAGGAAATTTGGAAAGGATTGGAAGCTGAAGAATCACTATTTCACCACTAGAAATTACTATGGTTGATGAAAATTAGCAAATTTTAGCTGTACAGGTTTTCCACAGATTGTTCTGCAGATGAATTGAGAACTTTGGATTAGAGGTTTAGCAGTCCAGCGTATGTCATATGGAACCTCAGTTTTTTAAGGTGTAATCTTTTAGTATGCATTTTAAGCAAATGCATACCTTGTACCTCTCAAAACTTTTGTTCTGTAGATACAGGTACAGACCAGAAAAATATGGAGGGAAACGAAAGGAAATTTGCATCTGCACAGTTGCAGGCATAATCATAAAGCAAAGGATGACCTGCTCCGCAGCTTGTACTGGTTGGAATGGACTTAGAGTCCAATTCTCACCTCCCTTGAAAAATCTATTCTTGCTCTATGCTTTGTTTGTGTTGTTCTCTGCTTTGGAAGTGATTTGTTATTAAGATGGACTTCATTTTTCCCATGTAGGAATGACTTTGTTATAAGACAATCTTACAAAAAAAAAACCCCCTAAAACTAAACTGAGGATTTTTTGGGGGGGGTAATCAGCCTAGTTGCCTGTGGTAAAGATTCTCAGGCTTGAATGAGTGTAACTCCAGGGCTATAGAGCAACAAAGGAAAAATAAACAGAAAAGTAAACTTTAAAGAAAATCTTTGCACTTTACAAACTTAATATTTCAAGAACCTGAAGCTCCATATGAGGAAGTTAGAGGGGACCTTTTTTTTTTCCCCAAAGCATTGGGCCGCAGTGTTATCAGCTGTTGGAAATCAAACAAGGTTTCACGTCTGCTTCTATTGGCTATGCTGGCTCACCAAAATGAACATACTTATTATGACGGCAGGAGTGGTTTGTCTATATGAAATCTCTCCCAAGTATCTGTCTTAGCTGCTGGAAGTCTTTTCTCTGGACTTGACAAAACCAGGATTACCTCACTACTGTTTCTTCCAAAACATATTTCTATAGATTTCACTCCACTCCTAATTGGTTTTGAATAGTATTGTACTGTGGTCAATGGGCAGAGCAGTGTTTATGAATACGTTTTCATTTTTCTCATCTGCCTTTCTGGAAGATCTCTATACTGTACTCAAGAGGCTGCTATTTTTTTCACCTATGCTTTAGTACGGCACCTGCTTTTTGAAAAGTGACCTGTGATTGTGGCTGTCCAACTTGAATTGGTGTCTTAGAGGTAAATGGCTTACTGTCTAGAAGTGCCCCTCTCTCTTCATGAGGAAAGGAAGCTTGAACAAGAAGTTCAGACAGACACTAAACTTTCATACAGCTGAAAATAAATATGATAAATGCCACTATATGCATCTATATGCTACATATGAGCACCTTACAGAAGGTAATAAATATACACTTGCAAATAAATATACACTTGCAGGAGTAGTGTGCATTTCCAAATCTGGACTCTACTCTCCACAGACTAGACATGTGACCTACTGGAGAAACAAAGATTCTTCATCTCTCATACTTATTTTTCCCTTGAGCTTGTCCATAAGTTTATTTGTGTCAATCTGTTGCTTTTATTCTAAACTTAGATTACAAAAGTGATATTTACCTCCTGATTAAGAGGCTTATATTTAGTTGGAGCTGGCTGTACTGGTAACTTAGGCACTTGCTTGTAGGCAGCTATGTGACAACAACTGCATCTGTATCTGACTCCTGACCAACAGCAAACACACATTTTAACCCTAGTGTTTTTCCGTCACACAGCCCACTCAGGATTCAGCTGTATAAAGAACTGACTTACCTCACTGAATTAGAAAGACAGATACTCATCTAAAATTCCTGGAAGAGGAAAGTGGACAGAGTTTTCCCTTATGTGGCCTTTCACTACATCTATTTATACATCAGTATCCCTCAAATGTCCTTTACCTTTATACTCAGGTTAGAAGGGCACTGGGTGTGGTAGGACAGATGTGAACTTGTTTATAACATGGCAGATATTCTTAGTTTATGTATCTCTAAGTGATCATCCAGACAGAATTCCAGCTCTAGATGTGCTGAAATTCTGTTTACTCTGAAGTATTATATTTCCTACCTATATTATAACAGACAAAAGGACACCTGGAGTTCAGCAGGAATGAATTAACCCAATGATACCCAGTGCCAAAGCAGCAGGACTATGCCCGTCTGCATATGTTTGAGTATTTTTAAAGACAGGAATTTTTCAGAGCTTCATTTCTTTCTCCATCCATGATTGTTATGACATATATAATGTGCCAAGTTGCACCAGGTGACTTAGAAATATATGTCACTGATAGCCAAAGCTGCTGCTGGATCCTTTCATGGAACTGAGAGACCTCATAAAAAGAGGAGAGAGCCTGAACTGAAGAAAGGGAATGTGAAGGGTGCTCTGTAGGGGCACGTATTACATTGTATCAAATTCTATCATATCATATCTTATCATATCATATCATATGGCATAAACAGAACCCCCTGAAGTCTCATCCAGGAAATACAAAGCTGTTTTTACCAAGCTGTTTTACTGTGCAGCAGCCATATCATTTAGAAGTCACTGTGCTTTCTACGCAGAGTAGGAACATGTTACAGAGATATTATGAATTAGGCTGTAACAGTCCTGTATTTCATACCTTAGAAAATAAGTCCCATATTTTCTAGAAAGTGAACTCACTGAAAAGAGTTGTGATTTTCATCTTGAAAGGTGAAATGTCCTATTTTTATCCAGAATTATAACTCTGGCTGACAGTCATACCTGAATATCTGACAAGTAGAACACAAGTAGATTACTATGGAAACAGCAATTAGAAAGGCAAATACATTTTTAACTAAGCAGTGTTCACAGTTTGTCACAAGCATTCTTCTTTTACTTCCCCAAATATCTATATTTAGGTGTACATATAAAGAAGAAGGAAAAACTTCTTTCCTTTTTGATATTCTACAATTATTAAAAGTCACAATGTACAATCGTGAGTACACTAGGAAAATCCTAGAAAGTCAGCAAGTAGAATGTAAATGGGTGACCTCTAAGATCATGAAGCAAACTAAGAAGCCCTTTTTACTCCAGTTATTTCTTTTTTTTTTTTCTCAAGAAAATGTTGGATTTTATTTATGCTGGGTTCAATGCACTTATGATTAGACATGAGAAAATAGAAGGGTTTTTTTTTGTCCTGATTTAGGAGTCTCTCAGATTATTATTTTGATTTTTTTTTTTTTCTTATTGTCTTCATTGTCTTCTCTGGCAAGCTAATCCTCTTGTTGCTGTGCTATGAGTGCAATTATTACCTTCTTCCATGCACAGTTACAGTGAAGCCCTTGACAGATGGTGAACTGAGGTTCGAAGGTGCAGAAAGAAGTTTCAATACCACAGCGCTGACCACTGGGACAACTAACCAGGTGACTTGCTTCCCCAGAACTGGGCATGTCTGAGAATGAAATCCATCAGTACACAGTGGCTTAGGCCATGAGAAAATTCTGGGCATGGGGTAGATCTGAACCCTGCCCCTCTCTGTGGGATTTAGACCTTAGTCCACAAAGTACTTTCTACTGAAGGAGGAAATTTGAACCTTTTACTTAAAAAAAAAACAAAAAAAAAATAAAAGCACAGGCTACAGGAAAGTGGAAAAAGGGAACAGGACAGAACAAGAGGAGTATTTTTTCCTTTTAAAACAGACCAAGGGTGAAGTGTTTCACCATAGATTTATGAGAGAATACCCAGGCTCATTCAGAGCTCATTCTATGACTGAGGGATTTCTAATCCATATTTCCTAATCTTTGAGACAAATATTAAGGCATAGATTAAATTTGATGCCACACATCATGGTTATTTTTGAACAGCTAGATTACAAAATAATTTGTGACAAGACAGATCAAGGAATATTTTTCAGAAATCGTCATGAAAAATGGATGAATAATGGGGAAATGTGTTCACGTACCTCATCCAGTCTTTACAAACAATAAAACTTTGAAGTGATAAGCAATTTCACTTAAATGGCCAAACATCAGTAATTATTTATAATAGAATCTGCTCAAAACAAGTGATTGACTTGGTAGCATACCGAATGTCTAACATCTGTACTTCATGCTCCATGTTGATATAACTAGCATTAGTATGAAAGATGGTGGGCATTTCTGTCTTAAAAGGTTTTTTTCACAGCAGTTTCTGAAATAGCACCTTGCTATATCACATTTCAAAGAAAGGAATAGACTAAGTTGCAATTATTTCACTCTGCAAAATCTCCCAGAGATATCTTTGTTAACTGAGTCTTCATACTTAGACACATTGCTGGGAATTATGTTACTTAAAAATTAAATTACATAAATCCATACAGAAGAAATCTTCAGGCTGCTACAGCAGAGTGGATTGTTATTTCATGTTATGCTCCATGATGCTAATAAAGAAGATGATTTTAACTAGTACTTCTGTTATAATATCAATAAGAAAATAATGGAGGTGTAAACGATTGAGCAAATCATCTTATCCAGAAAGCCACATAATGTTAGACCCACAATTATGCTCCTTCTGTAAGCCTTCATGCTAGAGAAAATTATTTCAATGCCAACACTTAGAGGCTTCTAAGAGAATTAAAATGTGTTAGAAGTGTTTCATTTGCTTTCTCAAACTGTGCTTGCCCTTTTCAGGATGCAAAACATGAGATTGACAATAATTCTTGGTAATTAAATGAACTACAGAAAGGATAGAATAGATTAGGCAGAGAATAATGGTTTGTGATTTGTTTTCATAAAGTAGTGTGTCTTCAGTTTCTTTTTTGCACACTATAAATCCTCAACTTGCTGTAAATTATGTCACGTTGTGACTGCCGTATAAGAATAAGCATGCATGACATTACAATGACACCAGCTAGTATCACTGCAATTATAGTGGCTTGTGTATTTTCGTTACAAAATCCATTTTAAACTCCTCATATATTTCCTAATAATATACATGCATCCCAAGAGCTGGAACCTTGCTGATTTGAGGAAATCTTTATAACTCAGACAACTGTGATTAAAGCCAAAATGTATGTATTTGGCAAGCCATTATATTTTTAATGGACTCAGTTGTGGCTTTGCCACAAGTTTTGTGAAGCAACTGGCTTTGTAGCCCTAGAAGCCACAAAACAAAAAGGGAAGGGACTCTGTGAAGGAAGTATGAAAGCACAACTAGCTTCTAAGCTTCTCTTATCTGAGTGGGAAAGAAAATAGCTAGAATTTTTCTGTGGATGAAGCCAAGGCAAATTACAATGTTATTCCCTTGGCTCAGCACTCTCCTCCCTCAGTGAGGGAGGAGGCAGACTCCTACCTGCTCCCTGATGCCACCTGCATGCCTGGCTGTGAGACATTCACCCAGCCCTGTGCAGGAGCTCTCCTCCTGCTCCCAGATCCCAGAGGAGAGCGTGGACTTCCTCTTGTATTCTCTGTCTAGCTTAGAGTAGGAGGAAAAGGAAGGAAGAAAGGGAGGAAGAGATAAAGAGAGGAAGAACAGAAGGATTAAAGGATGGAAGGAAGGATGCAAGGACAAAAGGAGGGGAAGAAGGGAAAGAGTGGCTGGGATTCCTAGCAGTCTACTCTGTGAATAAAACATAGAAATTTTCAGAAGCAGAGTGAGGAAAAGAGACAGTTATTATCAATATTGTTTTCCTTGAACATTCCTCATTATGTTTTGTTAAGCACTTCATTGCATCTGAGGAATTTTCATGTCAGAATCTTCTGAGATTCACAAATGTACAAATCTGTTATCTACTGGGTCATCTAGTTGTCTCCACAAGTGTCATTTTTTAAATGAGAAGAAAAGGAAAATAACAACAGTTATCTCCATCAGTTATCTCCATCACTACACACATACAAGCTAACTGTGAGAGTCTCCAGGACATCCAGCCACCCAGTAAAGAATGTTAGAAGGAATCCTCTCATCCTGAGATATATGCATGAATTAGCATTCTTCTTTTAAGGCATCCTCCCCACTGCTCGCTTGAAGGTCTCTGGCTTACATGACGGGTATAATCTAGGCTCTATTCTGTCTTTATCTGTGTTACCTGTGGTGCACTTTCTATCCCTGAGGAGTAAAACAAAAAATACTTCCTGAGACAGAGTGAGGAAAATAACAATACCAATTAAGTCCCAAGTATTCTATATGAGTGATTTAACCTTCTGGTTTTTGTATCACCTGTGACTATGCCTCTGGACAGAATACGGCCACTGAAATTTAAATCTTGTTGTATAAACTATATCCCGGGGGTTACAGCCACTGACAAGGCTGATATTTTTTTCTTTGCTTTCCGTGACATGTATAAGTGGTGTAGAACTCACTGGATAAATAACAGTTCTGTAGTCACATCAGATATATTCTGTATGCAAAGCCATCTCTTAGTACTCTTGATTCTAAAGAAGTTCATTAAACACTGAAAAAGCTGACTCAGCAGCAGCCAAGTCAGCAAATACAACCTTAGTGCCTGTCTGTAATTAGTTTAGACATTCAGACAACAAGGGATGCTGAGTTATGCTTCTTTGACAGTATCATAAAAAGGGAGAGTCAAAAGAAGCCAGAGCAGGTTAGTGTACTACATCAAATGATTTCCATGGGGAGAAACACAGTCGCTGTGCAACATGCTGCTGAGACACCTGAATGTTACTGGTAAAGAATTCATTACTGAACACGTACTCTTTTCTCAATGAACCCATTGCTAACTATATCTTCATCTAATCTATTATGACATGGCTCCAAGCTAATAAAACCTTTTCCTTTGGGGTACAGAAGCTTGGGTACCTCAGTATTAGACTTCTAATACACGTAAATGAGGTAGCTTGTTCACTTAGCCACACCTAGTTGTGTTCACTGCAATAAATGAGAAAGATATGTATCTACCTCCTTCATCATCCATGCAGTATCAGCTTCACCTAGTAATTAGGGCTCATAGAGCTTGCTGATTAATATCTAATTTTAAAGCTTCTCATGGTGACTCACTTCATACTCAGCATAATGCACGTATTCCTGTGTAAGTGGCAGGGTTTATTATAGACAAAGTATGTGAACTGATTTAAAGGAAACAGAATTTTCCATGTTTATGGACTTCCACTTAAACAAAGGACAGAGGTACAAACTCAGGAATAATCCTAAATTCTTAATGCTGCAGTAGCAGAATTAAGGAAGCTGAGTCTAAAAATAATGTTGTCATTAACCCTCCCTGCTTTCCTGCAATTTATGTTTCGGGCACCTAAACTCAACACATACCATCAGTATTTAATCCAAGACCACAGGTTCTTCAGATCCTTAGCAGCTCAGTGTTGAGCATACTGATGGCTAGTTCATCTTTAACCTGCACTTGGGATGCACAAACAAGTCATTTCACTGCTAGGCTTATCTGGGAAGCTTGTGCCAATAAGTCTCTTGGGAGTTCACTGCGTAAAAATGCTCTCAGTGAAAGTCAATGACAGGTATAACTTTTTTTTTTTTTTTTTTTTTTTAATAATGGAAGAGTGATGTTTTTCTCTCAGTGTCTCCCTCAGATATCTGATTAGCTCTATACCTGAGGGGTTAGGGATCTGATGTATCATGGGAAGGGGCTGTCTGCTTATGGCCTCTTCTCCATGAGCACTTTCTTGCAGGCATCCTTACGTGGGTGCCCCACTCTGCACACTGGCTGTCAAACAGCTTGTTAAGGGATGTATAATACCCCTGGGTGTTGTACAGGAAGCCTTTATAATTGTATTTCAGGGATGCAGACACTACTGCAGAGATCAAGTTCTAAAAGCCAAAATGTGAGAACATTCTTGTTTTTTTCTTAGACCTGGGACAAAGCTTCTGTTTATTTCAGTGGCAGTGTATAAGATCTCAGGGGAATAAGGTCCAAAGTAACTGCATCCCTATCACCATAGGCTAAGGAAAATATACATGCCCTGAGGATGACTGTAAGTATAGACCCCGTTTCTCTGAGTACAAGACTGCTACTGTCATCTGAAGACTCAAGATCTAGGCGATGCTGCTTGCATCTGCTATACGGAAACAGATCCTCAGCAAAATCACAGAATGTTGGTAGCTTTAATTCTAATTACTCAAAAGGAAAGCAAAATTTTTCTGGAGATGATTGTTTTGGTATACTTGCTAACTCATTTAATACAATCTAGAAGAGGTAATCTCCTCACCAAAGAATGTTTAGTTGATATGTAAAGTGTATTTGACTCATACCCAAATCTGATATTGGATATTCATAAGTAACAACCATTAATGTCTGAGATTGAGGGGTTTTTTAAATTTTTTTTTTTGCCATTAATATAAAGAGGACAAACAGGAAAAAAAAAAGTGTATAATACAAGAATGAGAAAACAGGAATAAGAAATGTATATTGTTCTTCTTATTACTTATAAAGAAAAAATTTTGAACAAAGTTCTTGCAAGTAAGGCCGGGAAAAAAAAAAAAAAAGAAAGAAAATTATTGTGATATTGGTGTAAATCATCATGACTGTGCAGGCAAAAATTAAGCTGTGTACAAAGTAGCTGAGGGATGTATTGTCTAGTCCACAGCGATACGCTGTTTGAGACACAGAAAGCTGACTTTTCAACTCATGTTTCTGAGTCTGCCATTTAAAGGCGCAGGGATTGCCTCTCCCATAGAAGACAGGCAACCTACTTCGTAACAGAATTTCAAATTACTTGCATTAAAGAGTGCATTGATGTCGGTGTTCAAAAATGTCCATCATTGTCACTGTACTGTTTTTATCATTAATCTCCATGTTTTCTCCAGATTATAATTAGTAGATTTCATTACCACCATAGACCCTATTGGTTGCAAACTCAGGGAGGGAAATAGCATAGGTAATACAATACTTGCTCTGCCTGCAGGAGCTTACACCTGCTTTCTTAGCAGAATTTGGAGAACATCATTTTGTCAAATCTTGGGCAGCCTTTTCACATTCCTACCTTGTAGGTTACTCATGCTGCACAGTATTTACAGTTGGCTACTGAAGAAACTAAGGGAAGCGTATCTTTCCATGATGGAACATTTCCCTATTCTCTCATCCTGAATCTGAGTCTAAGGGTCCTTCATACATATACAAAGCATACAAGAAATTCTGTTTCTCAGGAATGCTAGAATGTAAATGTCCTGAGCACAGTGCCTGTTCCAGATTAAGCCTGATCCTACACACTTCAGATAGGCAAAACTTCTATAAAATGTCACCTCTAGCTCCTTTCCTTCTCCTGTTCTCTTTAGACTTTTTTCTTCTCTTTTTATTTGTCTTTGCTTTGAGATCTTTGTTTCTAGAATGGTTTGCTAGCATAATAATGGACTTCGCACAAGGTATCTGTTAAGACATACTGCAGAAGAAAAATTTATATTCCTTACTTTTAACTTGGTCAACAAAATTTCCAGCTATGAAACAATACTTTATCCACAATGCATTATTCTGCATGAGGTTTCTTGATGTGCGGGATACAAACAACAAGAGACTCCAAGGCTGACCTTCTACTGATGGAAGTGTTTTCCCCCTGGTTGAGGTAAGTGGGGCTATGGAGTTTATGGCAGTAAGATTCCTGCCTCACAGCTCAAATCCATCAAATGTTCTGTTTCTGCTAATTTTTGGCTAAGCTTTCTCCTTTAATCCACAGTGTAGTGAAAACTAAAGAATGAAAGAGATTCTGCGTATTAAGTGTTGTTTGGGTTTTTGTTTCCTGCCTCCCCCCACCCTGCCCCCAGTACTGTTGTTGGTTTTACTCCTTGTATGACAGCAACGCCCTGAGTTCCCAATAGAAAGGAGGGATTGCTGTGGCAGACACTGTACAAGGCTATAATGAAAAGATACTCCCTGCCCCAAGGGCTTACTTAACCTTCTTTAATTACTGATTCAGTTTAAGATTGCAGTCCTCACTACTGCAAGAAGAAGTATCCTTCTTCTTTCATTCAGTCTTTTATAAGAACAGAAACACTAGACTGTCCTCTGGCTTATAAAATAATGAAGAATTTCTCTGTAATGCTCCTTTTCCATCATATTTTACATCAGTTGTTTCTTGTATGAGTTAGTCCTGAAATACATATATTGCTCGCTGAAATAAATGAAAACACATGGCACAATACTATGAATTCACCCTTCCCCCAACCAAAGCCAAACCACTGGAACTGCTTTAATTTTTGCATTTTTTGCCAATGAATTGCACAAGCTCAAGCATTCAAATTCATCCTGTGAGTACAGTGTGCCTTGCAGGGTGTTCGTATTGCAGTGTAGACACCAGTGGGGTCACTACTAAAACAGACATACTCCACATATAAATTATTTTTCTTTTGTGGGTTCTCAGAGACTGCGAAAATATTACTTATCTGAGGTTAACAACCTGGCTTAGCCTTAGGTTAATAATTCAAGCTTCATTCCTTTCAGAATTAGGAAGTTAATATTCTACTCTTCTGAATAGAAAGTCGAAGGGAATTCCTATTATTTCACATCTGAAACATATTTCAGCAAAAAAAAATATGTATGCTTGGAAACAACCAACTGGTTTTGATTTCATTTTTTAGAGAATGGCATGGTGTTTTCACTGAAAAAAGAAAAAAAAGGAAAATTTCAAAAGAAATTAGTTTTCACTTAGACCAAAAAGAAATTTAAAACCTTCTTCACTAAACAAAACAAAATTGGTTTTCATTCCTTTAATGAGCTATTCTACCAAACCATAACTCATCAGAATATGTTGTTTGCTGATATTGCAAATATAAGGAATCTTCATCTGAGTGTGAAACTTGCAGCAGGAAATATTCTTTCTTTTTCTTAAACAATATTGTTTTA
The DNA here is from genome assembly GCA_009806455.1 of Tetrax tetrax. Classification (NCBI taxonomy): domain Eukaryota; kingdom Metazoa; phylum Chordata; class Aves; order Otidiformes; family Otididae; genus Tetrax; species Tetrax tetrax. The sequence goes on along the minus strand of WHYT01017210.1, from coordinate 416,205 downwards.
AAGATTTTTTAAGTATATTATTCTCTGTGCATTTAATTAAAACCAACTTTTCACATATTTGAACGAGAAGGGGAACAAATACAACTCCTGTTTCCTATCCCTAGGACATTTATTTTTTAAGAGTGGATTATACTGAGACATGTCAGTCTCAGTAAAGCGATCTTACATTTTAGAGTCCAAATAAGACCAAAATTTTCATTACTTAAAAACAACAACAGTAACAATACCCAATATAAGCAACACTTTCTTCAGTTCACCACTGAAGGTGCTATCAGGGATGTCGCCAAAAGAATACCTAGCCTCATACGGCCCACAAACTATTATACACTACTGGTGTTTCTTGTGGGGGCCAACGACACAGCCAGCAGCAGCCTAAGAAACATCAAAAGGGATTTCAGGGCCCTGGGTTCTACAGTCAAAGACTCTGGGGCACAGGTGGTATTCTCGTCAATCTTCCCGGTCAAAGGGCAGGGATCTGAAAGGGCCAGATGTATCTGGCAGGTCAACTCGTGGCTCAGGGAGTGGTTCTACAGCCAGGGCTTTGGGTATCTCGACCATGGGGTGTGCTTTGAGAAGCCCGGGCTGCTAGGGGCGGATGGCTTGCACCTAACTGAGAAGGGGAAGAGTGTGCTTGGTCGAAGACTTGCCAGACTCGTCTGGAGAGCTTTAAACTAGTGTTGCTGGGGGAGGGAGAGCACAGTTCAGCCCACTGCTGTCAGCATGGTGCCAGTCCCAGCACCAAGTGCCCAGAAGCTGGGGAAGGATCACAGGTAAGTGCAAATGAACTTAAACTGCAGTGCAAAAGAACGCCTGTCGCTCCAGCCAGCAAGTCGGCTTTGCTTGGGGCCCAGCTGAAGTGTCTCTATACCAATGCACGCAGCATGGGAAATAAACAGGAAGAACTGGAGATGCGTGCACACGAGCAGGGCTACGACCTTGTTGGCATCACGGAGACGTGGTGGGATGACTCGTACGATTGGAGCGTCAACATGGAGGGGTACAGGCTTTTTGGAAAGGACAGGAAGGGAAGATGAGGAAGGGGTGTCGCTCTCTATGTCAGCAACTGGCTGGAGTGCGTGGAGCTCTGCCTGGGGATGGAGGAGGAGCTGAAAGAGAGCTTATGGGTCAAGATCAGAGGACGGGGATGGACAGGGGATGTTATGGTGGGGATCTGGCCTGTTACAGGCCGCCTGGCCAGGAAGACAGAGCAGACGAAGCACTTTCTAGCCAGATAGGAGCAGCCTCGCAGTCACCAGCCCTGGTCCTCATGGGCGATTTCAACCACCCCGACATCTGTTGGAGAGATAACACGGCAGGGCACAGGCAGTCCAGGAGGTTCCTGGAATGCGTGGATGACAACTTCCTCCTGCAGGCGATAGAGGAACCGACAGGAAGGGGTGCCATGCTGGACCTTGTGCTCACCAACAGGGAGGGGCTGATGGGGGATGTGAAGCTGAAGGACAGCCTTGGCTGCAGCGACCATGATGCGGTGGAGTTCAAGATCCACGGGGCAGTGAGGAAACTACACAGCAGGCTCTGCCCTAGACTTCAAGAAGGCGGACTTCAGCCTCTTCAGGAACCTGATGGGCAAAGTGCCATGGGAGGCAGCCCTGGAGGGAAGAAGGGCCCAGGAAAGCTGGTCCTCATTCAAGAAGCACCTCCTCCAAGCTCAGCAGAGGTGCATCCCAATGAAGAACAAGTTGGGCAAAAAGGCCAGGAGGCCAGCGTGGATGAGCAAGGAGCTCCTGGACCAACTGAAAGTAAAGAAAGAAGCCTATAGAGGGTGGAAGCGGGGACAGGTAGCCTGGGAGGACTACCGAGTGGCTGTGTGAGCAGCCAGGGATCGGGTGAGGAAGGCTAAAGCCCTGATGGAATTGAATCTGGCCAGGGATATAAAAAGCAACAAGAAAAGCTTCTATAGGTATGTAGCAGACAAAAGAAAGTCCAAGGAAAATGTAGGCCCCCTCCGGAAGGAAACTGGAGTCCTGGTTACCCGGGACGTAGAGAAGGCTGAGGTACTCAATGACTTTTTTGCCTCAGCCTTCACATATAAGGGCTCTTGTCTCTCCACCCAAGCTGTAGAAGGCACAAGCAGGGACTGCGAGGATGAAGAACCAGCCACTGTACTCGAAGAGCAGGTTCGGGAACATCTGAGGAACCTGAAGCTGCACAAGTCCATGGGACCTGATGAGATCCATCTGCAGGTCCTCAGGGAACTGGCGGATGAAGTTGCCAAGCCACTGGTGATCATATTTGAGAAATCGTGGCGGTCTGGTGAGGTCCCCAATGACTGGAAGAGAGGGAACATAACCCCCATTTTTAAAAAGGGGAACAAGGAGGACCCGGGCAACTACAGGCTGGTCAGCCTCACCTCCGTGCCTGGCAAGGTCATGGAGCAGATTCTCCTGGAAACCATGCTAAGGCACATGGAGAGCAAGGAGGTGGTTGGTGACAGCCAGCATGGCTTCACCAAGGGCAGATCGTGCCTGACCAATTTGG